>JASUUH010000077.1:1800000-2085398 GCA_030449925.1 Citropsis articulata
CACAATGTTTTTTAGAGCACACCCAAATTTTACTCTTTAAATACTTATTTACCTATTTATGTGGAAAAATAAGCTCCCCTCTTCAAGAGACATTAAATATGAACAAGTTAATACTATTTTAATTAAATCTTTTCCTATTTTTTTTCTCAACAAATTTGGTTATCCTGCGTTTTATCACTCCAACTATTTTAATCAAATCTTTATTTCTAAGTAATTTTTTGTTTATTTAAAATGTCATTATTATTTTTATTTTTTGAGCATGTTTATCTTTTAATGATTCTGTTGATGTGCTCTTAATATTTTTTCCCTTTATGTATGTCCACTTTTACTTTAATGCATGCTAATTAAAAGAACAACTAATAATTAATAAATTGAACATATAATAATAGTTATAAAACTACTTGTAAATGTACAATAATTTGAAGAAAAAAATTTGTTGTGAAATGTATATGAGTATAATGATATTTAATAGAGTAAAAAAAATCGTTGAATAACTGTTATCTTTTTAAGGAAAATTAAATAGTAAGTATAGCCATTTATATTCCAGGGATAAAATATCAATCTATTTACACATTTTTTACCTTAAATTTTTTGTGTCAGTTTTTGGGTATTATGAAAACAATAGGGGAAATAAATAATATAAATCAATTTTAGTAAGAGAAAAACTGATGCTCTGCCAAGTTATTACAAGCCATATACAAGAGTCGAAACCCAACAGTGAAATTCATCAAAGTTAGATTTTGAAGATCAAGAGAGAAGTGAATAAACGTGATTCATCTTTCTTTTTATTAATCAATCGTATTACAGAAAATGTTCTTAGCTCAGCCATATATTTCTTGCTCACCACTATATTATAGCTCAGCAAACTAACGGCAAAATGAC
Organism: Citropsis articulata; assembly: GCA_030449925.1. Classification (NCBI taxonomy): domain Eukaryota; kingdom Viridiplantae; phylum Streptophyta; class Magnoliopsida; order Sapindales; family Rutaceae; genus Citropsis; species Citropsis articulata. Next base: position 1,800,883 of record JASUUH010000077.1, read on the forward strand.
AAACTCTCATTCTAACTAATCTTTCATACAATTAATTAAAGCTAAATCATTAACTAATTGCTTCATAATCAAGCTACATTGGAATCTCTTCATAACAGTTTTGCCACCTGGAACCTCCACTCTTCTCACGTGTATTCTTCACTTTTATTCCCAGATTTGCTGTTACATTTACAGCTGGCTTGACTTCAGCTGGCACCCCCACGTGTGTTGAATTCGGTTTAGCTTCATCAGCTATTTTAACACCCCTTCTCAAACTTAAGTCTTTTGGAAAGACTTTAAGTTTGCTTCTGAAGAAGCTAAACTTAGGATAAGTAAGAGGTTTAGTTAATATGTCAGCAACTTGATCATTAGTAGAAACAAACGCAATTTCAACTTCTTTCTTCTCCACTTTGTCTCTCACAAAATGAATATCTATTTCAATGTGTTTAGTCTTAGAATGCATTACTGGATTTGTAGCTATAGCAGCTACACTTGTGCTGTCACTTAGCAGTAGTGGAATACTTTGAAGTTCAATATTTAATTCTTTGAGGACTGAGCAGATCCAAGTTAATTCAGATTAGGCTAAAGCCATAGCTCTGTATTCTAATTCTGCAGATGACTTAGAAACTATGCTCTGCTTCTTTGAACTCTAGCTGATTAAGTTTTTACCTAGGTATACACAGTACCCACTAGTTGATCTTCTGTCGTCAATGTCACTACCCCAATCTGCATCTGTGTAAACTATAAGATCCAAAAACTCTGATTTTTTGAAAGTTAAGCCATAATCTATGGTTTCTTTGAGATACCTCAGCACCCGTTTGCAGGCAAGCCAGTGAGGTTGTAAAGGTTTAGCCATAAATTGACTTAACTTATTCACTGCATTTACAATTTCTGGTCTTGTTAATACTGCATACTGCAAACATCCAATTGCTTTTCTGTATTGAGTTGCATCAGCAATACTTTTACTCATGTCTTTGCCAAGTTTTCAGTTATTGCCAGAGGAGTATCAGTTCCATTACATTCTTTCAAATCTAACTTGGCGAGCAGTTCCTTTATATACTTTGATTGAGACAATACCAAAGTATCATCATTCCGGATAACTTCAATGCCAAGAAAGAAATTGAGATTCCCCAAGTCCTTGAGAGCAAATGTACTGCTAAGCTTGCTAATGAGCTGTTCTATTTTAGCATTGTTATTTCCCATTACAATTATATCATCCACATAAATCAACAATATAATCATATCACTCTCATTTCTTTTAAAGAATAAAGATGTGTCTGATCTAGCTCTAGTGAATTGCCAAGACTCAAGAACTGACCTGAGCTTGTTGAATCATGCTCTTGGTGCCTGCTTCAGTTCATAGAGAGCCTTTTTTAGTTTGCACACATAATTTGGATGCTCTGAGTTCTCAAACCCTTCATGCTGAGGCATGTAAACAATTTCATTCAACTCTCCATTGAGAAATGCGTTATTGATATGGACTTGCCTCAGTTTCCAGTTGTTTATTACAGCAAGACTTAGTATAATTCTTATGGTGGCTACTTTTACAACTAAACTGAAGGTTTCTTCATAATCTACCCCTTCTGTTTGTAAGAACCCTTTGGCTACCAAACAGGCTTTGTATTTGTTGATTGACCCATATGAGTTCAATTTTACTCGATATATCCATTTGTTCCCAACCAGCTTCATGTCTTGTTCTGGAGGAACTAAACACCAAGTCTGATTGTTCATCAATGCATTGAATTCTTCCTGCATAGCTTGTTTCTATTTTGGTTACTCATTGCTTCAGCTACACTTGAAGGTGTATCAAGGGACATGGATTTTTCAGTATTATATATTTTTGGTTTGAATATTCTATTTTTGGCTCTAGTTGTCATGGGATGTGAAGGTTTAAGTGGATATGTGGGTTGTGATATTTTTGGTATTTGAGTGTTTGGTTCAGAGTGGTTTGAGGATAAGGTTTTAGAAGATTCATATGAGCTGGTTTCATTTTCAGTCATTGAATTTGTTTAATTAAAAATGTTGTCAAGGTTTTGGTCATTAGAAGGATCATCTGAATTAGATATGTCTTCCAATGGATTTGTATTTGCTACTGTTGTTTCAAGATCTTGGGTTTCAGAAGGAAAAGACATGGAAATAAATTGTTTGAAGGTGTTTACAGATTCTGGTGTGTGAGTAAACTTTGATGCAATGAAATTTGGATCATTTTGGAAAGGGAAGGAATTTTCATTAAAGTTAACATGAGCAGCAATGTAAATCCTGCCATTTGGATTCAAACACAGATAACCCTTGTGCAAGTTACTGAAACCTAAATGGACACATTTTGTAGTATGAAAATCAAACTTATGACTATTATATGGTCTTAGGAAAGGATAACACTCACAGCCAAAGATTCTGATTTGAGAGTAACTTGGTTTCTTAGAGTAAAGAGCTTCAAAAGGTGTTTTATGATTCAATGTAGGTGTACTGGTTCAGTTGATAAGGAAAGTTGCATTATAGAATGCTTTCCACCAAAACTTTAGAGGTATATCAGCTTGAGCAAAAAGAGTTAACCCAGTTTCAACAAGATGTCTTTGTTTCCTCTCAGCTTTCTCATTTTGATGATGTGTATAAGGACAAGAATATCTTATTGCTATCCCTTCATTTTTGAGATAAGGTTCAAAAGCTCTGTATTCACCCCCCATGTCACACTGAATTGTTTTAATTTTCTGCTCTAAGCTGTTTTCAATTTAGTTTTTAAAGGTGATAAAGGCTAACAAGGCTTGGGATTTATGTGTTAATCCATAAATCCAAGTGTAATTTGTTTTATCATCAATAAATATTGTGTAATATTTGAACCCCTGGTTTGATACAGTTGGTGCAGGGCCCCAAAGGTCACTATGGATGAGTTCAAGAGCAGTGGATGATTTTGATTCACTGTTTTTAAACGATAGCCTATGCATCTTCCCATACTGACAAGCTTTACAGAAAGAAAGTTCAGACATTTTATTACCAAATGAGATATTACAAGCTGACAATGTTTTCTTAAGATCAGAAGCATTTGGATGACCTAATCTTATATGCCAAAGATCAAGAGTTTTGTTGATTCTTTGATCTTTACAACTTGTACAATGATCATTAGACACAACAGACATCATAGACTCGGGTTTATTTATCTTACAAACTGACAATAGGCTAGAATATAAAACTGAAGATAACACACTAGACTTGATTTCAGAATGATTTAGAGGCAAGTTCAGCAGCTTGTACAATTCATCTTTAGCCACACCTTTCATGAGAACAATCCCCCTTCTTTTGTCCTTAACAACACAATACGTTTTATCAAATTCAATGCATATATTGTTGTTAGTTAACAGTCGAGATATGCTGATTAGATTTTTGGTTATTTGTGGTACATAGAGAATGTGGTTTAGTTTAATGTATTTCTGGATATCAGTGTAACACCCGTGAAAAAAAAAAAAAGAGAAACAGTTATGAAAATGAATAAAACGGGAGTTACGAAACGTGTGTTATATTTTTCTACGCGTGAGTGAGAGAACCACAAATCTCAGACCCGGAAACTCGACCCGGAAACCCGTTTGACCCGTGAAATTTAACCGGCTATTTCTCCCAATTCCGGCCACCACTCCGAGCAAGGTTGGTGTCAAATCGAAGCTTGAGAGACGAGCAACGTGACCATACCAGTTTTGTCGCCGGAAAACGTCCAGAACGCCGCCGATTTGGGCTTGCAAACCCGCGGGAAACGGCTGTCTTGGTTCGCCGTGATTCTGCCGGCGTTGAGTGACACCGCCAGTTGGGATTTGTTCCCCACGCCTTCCTCTTCGATTTCCGACCATCCGCTGCCACCGGGAGCCGTTGAATCGCCGTCGACGAGTTGTTGGGGATTCGCGGCTTTGGAGCTAGATCCCGCCGTTGTTGCCGCGCGTGGAGGCTCACCGCCGGCACCATGAGACTCACCCAGATAGTACGTTATGCACTGCCCGTCCGTTGAGGTCCGGATAGATGAGATTATTCCCCTAGGTACTTGTTTAGTGATGGTTTTCAGTTTTGTGTATTTTATATGATATTGAGATATGATTTCCACAGATATTGAGTATAATATTATATATGTCTTTCATGGTTAGAAATCTGATTTAAATATTAAATGATTTATTAATAATTTTGTTTCGCTTGTGATTTGATGGAATCATGTTTAGAAGTTGAAATGATTATTTCTTTTTAAGAAATACTAAATTAATTTATTTCCAAAATGTACCACTCACCGACCTTAGTTTTATACTCACCCGTTTTATTTATATTTTCTCCTCCTCACTTTGAGGAGGTTGCAGTACAGGATCGACCAATGTAGATATTTTGAGTCTTGGTCACATGATGGTGTTAGAGAATGTAGATGACTGTTGTTAGGATATTCATTATCATCTTGTTCTCTTAGGTTTGTGAAACTTTGTTATATTATCTTTCGAGACTCTGGAGATATTTTGAATAAAACTCAACATCTGGGTTGAGGAGGTTGATTATGGAGTTTGTTGTATATTGTATTATTTTGGAAGTGTTTGTTTCACATGTTTCAGACTGGGAGTGTTATATTTATAAATGAGACCCTGCCGATTTATCGGTAGAATTTTTATTAATTAGATTATTATGCACATAGTTTGATATTTCATGATAGACTTGCCCTTAGGGTTTGGGGCGGGTCGTTTCAATAGGTTCAAGTGTGCCAAGCAATGAATAACCAATAGAAACAATCTTAAGTTTAGAACTATTACCTATTGCAAGCTGATGATTCCCTTTGTATTCTGTGCTTATGCTCAAGTTGTTGAGATCATTGGTGACATGATCTGTTGCTCCACTATTGAGATACCAGCCTCCATCTTCAGTCTTTGCACTTTCAGCCACATATGCACTCCTTTTATTTCCTGCAAGATTAGGCACATAGTTTTTCTTAAACCTATACCAGCAGTTTACAGCAGTATGGTTCTTTTTGAAGCAGATCTGACAAGGTCCTTTAGGTGCTTCTTCATCAGCTGGAGCTTTTCCCTTCATTCTCTCCTGGTTTGGATTAAAATTACCACCACCAGAGTTATTTCCAAATTGTCTTCCATTCTGACCAGTAACATTTCTAGTTTTATTGAAATTTGATTGCCAATTTCTTCTTTGATTTCCCCTGTAGTAAGCAATGTTTGCCTGATAATCTATGCTGTTAACAGAATTCTGATGTTCAATTCTATTCTCTTGGCTCAATAGCATACCATAAACCTCAGATAAAGTTATGCCTTCTGATTTAGCATTGATAGTAGCAACAATCGAGTCATACTCAGGTCCAAGACCAGCAAGTAAACATAGCACAAAGTCATCATTATTCATATGATTTCCAGCAGCTCTAAGAGAATCAAGATTCATTTTTATTTTAGTGTAATATTCATGAACACTCATTGATCCTTTTCTAGTTGTCTGGATCTGAGTCCTTATGTGAAGAACTCTTGATCTAGACCTAGCATTAAACTGTCCAGAGAGTGTTTGTCATACCTCTAGAGATGAGCTTGCTCCAATAACAGCACTTAGTACTTCTTCACTGAGAGTTGAAAGCAGCCAACTCATAAGTTGTTGATCAACTTTTCTCTATATCTGGAACTGCAGATTTAGTACGGTGATCACAATTTGATCATTGTCAGCATTTACAATTATTCAACTTGGAGGAATCTTAGTGTTGTCAATTAGATCTTCAAGTTCATTTGCATTGATTGTGGCAATGACTTGAGATCGCCATAGCAGATAATTGTTGTTTGTGAGTTTGATCGGAGTGTTGAACAATAGAGAATTAGCTGCTGAAGAATTGATTGAGTTGCTCATTGGATTTGCAGTTGAGCTTGAAGCTCGAGTGCTTGTTGCTTGAAATTCGTTGCTAGCCATTATAATAACTAGCTCTGATACCAAGTTAGATTTTGAAGATCAAGAGAGAAGTGAATAAACATGATTCATCTTTCTTTTTATTAATCAATCGTATTACAGAAAATGTTCTTAGCTCAGCTATATATAATGGAATCTAGCTTTCTTGCTCACCATTATATTATAGCTCAGCAAACTAACGGCAAAATAACAAACTCTCATTCTAACTAATCTTTCATACAATTAATTAAAGCTAAATCATTAACTAATTGCTTCATAATCAAGCTGCATTGGAATCTCTTCATAACAGTTTTGCCACCTGGAACCTCCACTCTTCTCACATGTATTCTTCACTTTTATTCCTAGTGAAAAACAAATGTGCAACCCAAGAGGGGGGGTGAATTGGTGTTTTAAAATTTATGCTAAACAAATCGCATACCAATTTAATCTAATGCCTTAATCAAATCAAAAACAATAAATTCAAACAAGCATAATAATAAAGGAGTAAGGGAGGAGAAAACAAACACGAGGATTTTTACGTGGTTCACTATCGCCACGTCCACGCCTCCAAGCACACCGGGCTTGAGGATTTCACTATCCAAGCCTCCCAAGGCTTCAAATGTTTACAATTGACTTCCAAGGTGTCAATGAACCTTTACAACAAGAGATTATATCCCCAATCTCTTCACCCCAAGTGTTTCTCACACTTGTACACTCACAAATTGAGTAGAAAAGAAATTACAACAAGAAACTCTCTTTAAGAGTAGATTTACAAATAATAGCTCAATGATGCTTCAATCAATGATGATTTACGAAATGGAAGCTCAATATATGTTTTATAAACTTGTTTTGGCTTTCTAGAGTTCTTAAAATGAAGTTGGAATTGAGTTTTTATAGTTAAACCCGAAAAACTAGCCGTTATAGACAAATTCCAGTGCTCAAGCGGCTAGCCGCTTGATTTAACCGGCTAGCCGGAATGAACAGTGATGTTACCGTTATTTTTGAATTTTGCTACAGTAACACTGTTCTCAAAATTACAGTTTTGCCCCAATACTTTCTGTAATTATACTATGGCCCAGAACGTTACAAAACTTTTCAAATAGGTCCAATTCTGGATATCAAATGTTCGAATTACATTCGGGTCCTCCAACTTTCATAAATTGTAGTGTAGCCCAAAATGTTTCAAAACTTTGCAAATAAACCCAAATCCGAATTCAAAATAATATTTGCCATTCCCAAAACTTTCTGAAATTATGCTATGGCCCAACATATAATAATACTTTTAGAATAAGCCCTTTTTAGGTTTTAACATAATCAACATAAATCTTAAAGTTCTCAAAACCTTTCACTTAGGCCCTCAATCTTTTATAAGTTACAATATGACCCAAAATGTTTCAAATCTTTTCAAATTCAAATTCAAAGTAATATTTACTAAAATCAAAGATTGTAAAACATTTTCATTTTAATCCAAATTACTCAAATCCACAAAATACTTTTATCTTAAAAATAAAACATTTTGGTTTATAAAACGTAATAATTTATTAAACAAAACTTGAGCTTCTCAAATGCTAAATCATGCATCAATTAAATCATACCGGCTTTACAAGAAATTATCGCAATAATTTTTCCGTCAAGCTTTAACTTCATTCTTGATTTCGCCGTTGTCCGTTGAGTGTCTTGAGCTTGATTTCACTTGATTCACTTGCATAAATATTATCCTTCAAAAACTAGTGAACTTGTGAAATACAATATTTATTAACTCACTTAAGACACATGTTTGTTATCATCAAAATTACAATATGTGTAGCCCTTTAGGCTAACACCTAGATTTGCTGTTACATTTACTGCTTGCTTAACTTCAGCTGACACCCCCACATGTGTTGAATTCGGTTCAGCTTCATCAGCTATTTTAACAATCAATAATTTAAATCAGTATGATTCGTGATATAATCGAAGAGAGAGAGAGATCAGAGCTCAAATAAAAACTATATAACAGCAAACGATTTTTATTTATACTTTTGAAAATACAAACAACACTATGGAAATTTCAGACTAGCTAGACACTCTTCAGCTCAACTAGGAAGTAGGATTTTTTACTCTTTTTTTTTCAATTCACTAGCTTCCTCGGCCGGCCAGGGCTAAGCATGTTATTTATACAAAGTACATACTTAAAGTAATACAAGGAGAGCATATATATACTTTCAGCAGCAGCAAGCATAAGTAATTAAGCTGCAAGCTTCAACCCTTATTACTGCCAATACAAAGTGTCCATTAATATTATAATTAAGGGAAAATATCCATCGTCCACCCGTTTTTTTCAACTTTTTCAAAAATACACAATTCTTTTTTCTTTTTTTTGCTGGAATCCACCTGAAGTTACATTTTGTCTCACTTTTGCACTTTCGTTTGGATGCCGTTAGGAAAACTAACGGAAATATTTTTAAATGACTATTTTGCCCCCCCCCCCCAACTATAATAAATAATAATAGTCACATATAAAAAACCATGATAAACATAATAAATTATTATTTATAATAATAATAAATAATAATTAGTAATAATTAGTAGATTAATACTATTAAATTACTTTTAACATTTAAAATTATATTAAAATTTTAAATTATTATATTTATTTTAATAATATATTTATATTTATTATAAATATTTTAAATAAATTTTTGGATTAAATAGATTTTACAATTAACAAAATATCTCCATATTAGTAATATTAAAATTGACTTTTACAAAATATTCAAAATAAGTTTTATTTTTATTTATTTATTGTTTATTATATATGACTATTATTATTTATTATAGTTGGGGGGTAAAATAGTCATTTCTCAAAATTTCCGTTAGTTTTCCTAACGACATCCAAACGGAAGTGAAAAAGTGAAATAAAATATAACATCAGGTGGATTCCAACAAAAAAAAAAGAATTGTGTATTTTTTAAAAAGTTGAAAAAAACGGGTGGACGGTGAATATTTTTCCTATAATTAATAACCTGTCCTACGAATATTTCTTCTTACAGTATGATCAACAACTACCCCCGCACCGAAGAATTGAGCCGCCTGGTTGCTATCGATGATCGGCTCCATGACAGTTATAACTTGGGGGCCGCGGTACAGGCGATATTGGTGACGAGCTTGTTCAGAAACCTCGACGCATGCTTGATCAGGAGGAAGCCTTACTCCATGTTTCTTGGGGTACAACTCGTCCAAGAGATCGAAGTCTTCCTTGCCGACCCTAGCATGCTTGTCTCTCTCATGAGCTTGGGGAGACGCCATTGGGGATATGATGTATGTACAAGACCACAAAGAGCTTAATTAATAAGGAAGTTTAATCTTTCAAGTTGGATATCCAAAAACCTACCTAAAAATTCTAAATTTAGTCTCAACATATTAAAAACAAAAGTGCCGCCAGATTCACCTTACTTTCTTTAATTAAAAATTAATAATGGATCAAATCAAAAGGAATTCTCTCCCAGAACTCTCTCGTTTCTTTGGGCGGCAGAAAATATCGATCATTAGCGATATAAATATATATGTGCCTTTTTATTTCATCAGCTTCCTGACGTTGAATAATGACGATAAAAAAGAAAAAAAAAGCCAGCAATTTGCATCTGATTTTGTCAAAATATATTTGTTTATCAATGTGGTGGGTGAGGCCTTGAGGTGGCAAGATCTTTTAGTTCTTTTACAAAAGAAAACCAAAAGACAAACAATATAAAAAGGGGTGAGATGCCAAATCCTTAAAATTTAAATTAAAACCCACCTAGAAATAAAGTTTGTGAAAGGAAATTTGAAATTCCCTCAGGTGACATTCTTTGAATTAAGGGAAAAAAATCTAATTAAGCATCATGCAGTGTATAAGTTTCAGATGCTTCTCTCTCTCTCTGTATATGTATATAGTACTAATTTGATCCAAAATCTTGAACTTTATTAAAGTCTGGAAAAATTATTAAGTTATAGAGTTTAATAATATAATGCTATTTTATTATTAAATCATGCGGTTACATAAAAAATAAAATAAATAATATATGATCATCCACTCAATAGATTAGTCTTTCGGGTTGAATTCCTAAAAATCATGAATTTAGTCTCAACATATTAAAAAGAAAACTGCAACCAAATTCACCTTGATCTTCTTTAATTAAAAATTAATAATAAATCAAATAAAATGAATTTTCCTAGAACTCTCTTTTATTTGGGTGGCAGAAAATATTGATCATTTACTATTCTTTTATAAATATACATGCGCCCTTTTATTTCATCAGCTCCCTGACGTTCAATAATTTATGCATGTGCCCTTTAATTTCATCAACCCCCTGACGTTCAATAATGACGACCAGAAAAGCCAGCAATTAGCTTCTGATTTTATCTAAATTTTTTTATTTATCAATGTCCTGGATAAGGTCCTGAAGTCGCAACGAAAGAAAACCAAAAGACAAACAATATACAAAGTGATAAGATGCTAAAGCCTTTAATAAATTTTAAATTAAAACCCATCTAGCTATAAAGTTTGCTAAATGAAATTTGAAATTCCCTCAGGTGACACGTTTCCAAGTGATGGATCGGAGGATAGAAAAAGGGCTTTGATTAGGCACGCATAGCATCGATAAGCCAAAGCTTGCTTGGTCTCACCAAAATATATCTTTTACGCGAATGATGATTTGAAATAATTTGAACTCCAATGGATAAATTTTGGCTAGACTGAGCAACCATTGGCTTACGAATGCCAAGTGTGCTTAATCAAACGTACTTTTTCTCCCTCCGATCCATCACTTGGAAAAAGATGAACATTATTTCTGGGGCGAATCAGATTCCTATAATTTATTTAACTTCCTTGGTGAAAGTGGAGAAAAAAAGCCTCTAAAATTCCTCCCAACTTGAATGAAACATCTTGCTTTCAATCTAATTACTTAGAACTTATCATATATTACCTTTGAAAGAAAATCTAGCAATTGCTTTGAACAATAAGAAGGTGTCCACTTGTAGGCCAATGACTGATTTCTTGTTTATCTAAATTAATGCTTTAATTACTGATTTCTTGTTTATCTAAATTAATGCTTTAATTATAAACCAACCAATATCTACAGAACAAACTTATTCTTTATGCTTCTGATGCAAATAAGGTATTATACCAGTTTGGCATACATGATAAATCAGGCCAAGCTTATAGCATGAAATGAATCAAAATAAAGATGAAATGGAAGACAAATAAACAGAGGGATTGATTGTCTAAATCTTTACTAATTAACAAGATGCATGATTGATTTTTTAAATTATGTAATTAAAGACAATGATTATTCTCAAATTATGATAATTGCATCATTTTCTTTCTAAGTTTTTGTTTTGGTAGGATTTTGATCCATCCACATGTCCATGCCAAATTGGCTGAGGACAATCATTCTTCAACTGAGAATGGGATTTGGCCTAACTTGTGATTTGGACTAGAGATGGTCGACGAACTTGCCATTCTATTTTTAGTTTAAGGAGTGTCCACAAGATTATATAGGTGTTTATTTGACTCGGATAAACTCCTGTTGAAGCTTTGGCTATGGCTAAGTTGTCAGATGGTGACTTATGATTCAAACGATAAGGCATTTATTGTAAACTGCGACGTGGGAGCAAATTACGCAAATGAATAAAAGAAGAACCGATCTATAATGTTTTTTCAGTATCTAATACGGTTGGGGAACCAATGCAAAACCTAGTGCAGTTGCAATTCAAGGAATATGTCTTATGGTGTTTTCAGGGATGGTAAATTGGTAAAATGGCTAATTTAAGGTTTCTTCATGTAGAAGGAACCAAAATTAGGGTTCTTTACTCAAGAAGAAGATCGTTTCTTGAACAAACATGATGGCTGATTGCAAAAGTAAGTGTTTGGAAGTTTTTTGGGATTGTTAAAATAACTGCTGGATTGCTAAAAGATATGTTACTACATTGTTCACCCCGGTTGATCGTGTTTTAAGGTGCTTATAAATAAGTTTTAAGAGAAAACCTAGTTAATAAGGTCGATGAGTCTTATTCTTATAAGGTAGCACGAATTATCATGCTATATGACAGGGTTTTGAGGATTTTTTCCTTTTTTTTTTTAATAGGAAGTACTGCTTTCATAGTTGAATTAAGTTCTTAGGATTTGCATCTAAAGTTGGCCATTTATGGGCTAATAAAATAAATTTTTTAATTAAAAAAATAATATTTAAATTACAGATAATTATCTAATAAATAATATAATAATAATCTAATACATAAAATATTAATAATACAACCTAACAAATAAAAAATACTAATATAAAAAATTAAACTAATTTTGTATTTTGAGTTTTTTTTTTTTATTTAAATTAATTTTTTTTATTGTTAAGCCCTTATCCAGACTCAATCTATGTATGTTTTATATTTTTTTTGCTCATATCTAGGCCCAACCCATGTGGACCGAGTCGGCCCAAACTTTTTTGCCAATCCTATTTGCATCTCATTTAAGTTTCTCGACCATTAAACATCTACCTTGTATGGGTAGGAAAGGTGCTAGGCCGAAGTTAGTGTTTTAAGGAAGACTTTTAGAAGATTACATGATACTGTGTTTGGATATTGTGGAGCTTTAATACGGCGTCAATTAGGAATATGAGCATTTTAGTTTGTATACTACTTTTGGTCTTTTAGGATGATTGGTTTTCCATTAGCCTGTTCTACAAGGCATTCCCTTATGAGTTAAGGTTGGAAATAGGCTTAGGTAAAGGTTCAAGGTGAATTGGGCCATGTTTTGTGCATCTATGCCTTCCAACCATAGCTCACAAGAGCTACCTAGCATAATGACATAAACTCATTTGAAATTCGTACCTGATGAGTTGAATTGAGACTTTGGACGTAATATCAACTTTTAGGTAGCTACTATTTTTAGAAACTTGTATAAATTAATCCCTTTGAATTGTTTAAATAAAACAGAGTCACTACTAATTTTCTCTGGCTTTCTTTAAATTTTCACATGGCAAAGCTGGGATGTAAAAATGCTTGGTTACAACTCTTTATTGTAATATAATATTTAAGAGTTCTTGTCCCCCTCCCTCCCTATTGGATATATATTATACATATTTAGCTATAATTTTTTTTTTCACGTCAAACAATTCTTATATATAGGACCATCCTAAATTGAACGCAAAAAGATGTTAATATATTATACCTTTTTGAAGTTATTAGCTTTGATCTTTCTTTCTTTCTTCTTTTTTCTTTCCTTTTCCTCGTAGTCCCTATCATAAACGCTGTGCCACTCTCTTAACACAAACATTAATATTAATATTTGGAACGATAATTATATATGTGATTCCTTGTTAATTAATTAATTAGGTATGATTACCACATGATCCAATTAATTACAAACTTTGAGTCGAAATAAAGATTCTAAAGCGTCCATTTTCAAGCATTTTAATCTTAATTAATGTATGAATCCTGCTTTTTTTTTTTCAAAAGATGTAAAAAAGAAGTTAATTGGGATCCAAAACCAAACTGATAAGTGATGATCATCCAAAGTATAGAAATGGCCTGAAGGTCTGTTCCTTTTCAAATGCTAACACATTAGATTATTGTAGTATTGTCCCTCAGTAGTTTGGGACACCACTAGCCCTGTAAGTTAAAACATCATAATCCTCTACAATTAGTTCACCGTTTTGAGTTTAATTCACATTAAAGGCTTTATTGTCTTTGTATGTATTGTTAGCAGGGGCGGACCCAGAACTCTGCAGTACCCTAGGCTAAATAAAAAAATAAAAAATTTGTACCAAGTGAACATAAAATTTCATATTTATAAATAGCAAAATACACGTATTAACATGAGACATTAGGAGCCTTATGCGTAAAATTCATATTGTAAATAAAAGTAATTTTAAAAAAATAGTATAAAATAAAAATACAATCCCAATACAAATTTTCTACCAAAGTTGTATTTTTCGGGGTTTCGAATTATAAAAATCATCAATTACAGAATATGAGTCAACAGTATCAGTAATTTCTCTTTCAACATAGATAACCATACAATCTGAAAAAAACTCATTTTCCATCTTACTACGAAGTGATGTCTTGATAAGTTTCATGGCTGAAAATGCACGCTCTGTTGTGGCTATAGAAACAGGAAGAGTCAAGACTAGACGAATCAATCTATCAATCAGCAGATAGTGCTGTGACTTCATTGTTTCAACAAATCGTCGACATAGCTCAGAAAGGGAAGCCATATTTTGAAACCGTGGATGAGAAAGCACATCAATTTGATAATGTTCTAATTCTCTTCTCAAAGCAAGCACCTCATTTGGAGTGAAATCATGAGGATAAAATTTCTCCGCAAGAGAACAAATATTGTCTATATCAAATGATTTGAACCCATCAATTGGATCTAATGCTGAACTCAAAGTAAGGAGTTCCACAGTTTGCTCAGAGAATCTACTATTTAACTCCATCAATTGAAAATCTATTACAGCATTAAATATATCAAAGTGATAATGATGTTCAACTGTAACAAAATCTTTTTGTTGACAAGAACGCCCTGTACCTTCCATATAACAATCACTCATATCAAGCATATCAATGTCATATTTTTCACAAAAAGATACTACGCTTCTAATAAAATCATCCCATCCACTATCTCGAAACTCTTGCAAAACTCTTTTTGTGCTTGAGACATAATTCAAAGCATTCAAGATGTCCAGTGATTTTGTCTGCAATGCTCGACAAAGAATATCAGAAATTCCAAGAACTTTATTCAATAAAAGCAAAATAAACACAAACTCAAAGGATTTCATCTCCCTATGTGCACTTTTAGCTTCTCCACGCATATCTCGACTAGATCCATCATTAATCATCTTTCCTAAAACTTTAAGAGTTGCACCAAACATCTCAATAAACCTACTAACTGAAGTAAAATGTGAGCTCCAACGTGTATCTTCAGCCCTTTGTAAAGTTCTAACTTGATTAGCCCCTGTACCAGTCTCAAGCTCTTCTAAAGCTATCAAATCTATAATTTCTTTTTCTCTAGCAGATTTTAACTCAGAATAACGCTTGAAAGAAGCACTAGCGAAGTTAATAATAGAACTTAACTTCGAAAAAAATAACTACACCTCATGCACTTCTTTAGATACTGCAACTAATACGAGTTGTAGTCGATGAGCAAAACAATGAACATAATAAGCATACGGACAATCATTGAGAAATAAAGATTGTAATCCATTCCATTCATCTGCCATATTACTAGCACCATCATACCCTTGACCTCTTAAATTTTTAACTAAAAGATTGTACCGAGCAAGCACATTGCATATATCATTTTTTAAAGTCAAGGCCTTTGTTTCATCGACATTCACAATTTCAAACAAACGTTCTCGAACAAAACCATCACAATCAACATATCTCAAAATAATAGCCATTTGTTCTTTGTGAGATTCATCTAGTGCCTCATCAACTATGATACAAAATTTAGCATCACCAACATTCTTTCGAATCTTGTGCCGTACTTTATTAGCAATAATATTCAATAACTCCTTTTGAATCTTAGGTGCTATGTATTGGGCATTTTTAGGAGCATTTTCTAACACAACTTTATTAATCTCCTCATTCATTGTTGCTAACAACTTAATTAATTCAATAAAATTTCCACGATTAAGAGAATTAACCGACTCATGATGACCTCTAAAAGCACATGCTTGTTTTGCTAACCACTTGGTAGCTACTATTAAGGTTTTAAGTCATAGCCTATTCTCTAAAATTTGTTGTGAAGATTGTGCATTCATTCTCTTATCAATATGTTTGGATGGATCCTTTAAATTGCTCCATTTTGACATGGCATCATTGTGAGAAGAACCATGACCTCCTTCATGTTGAGCAAAAGGACATGTTTTTTCACAACCAACATACTTCCAATTTTGAACCCCATCAACAATAAATGCTTCATTCTTAGATGGCTTATCATGAAAAATATAGCATGGAAGACAAAATGCTTAATCTTTTGATATCGAATACTCAAGCCAAGGAAATTTCGAGAACCAAGAAAATTGAAATCGACGGTTTTGCGTACCATATTTAGTCGATGGATACTTTTGTAGTTTGGGTTGAAATGGTCCTATATTTATATATGCCATCCGCACATCTTCACGATTGTTAATGGGAAAAGCACTTATTGAAAAACGCAATCCAGGATCACGTTCCAAATAAGGCGTGTCAATAGTAGATGGAGTATCAACTTTCTCAAATCTGACTCTTTGAGACTTAGGTGGAGAACTTGAGGCATCAATGTTGCACATAGAACTCGTCACATTTGATGATTGACCATCATTTACTTTAGTAAAGAATGAAAGGAGAGTTTTCCTCGGTTTGGATTTGTTGTTTGACATTATAACCTATAACAACATATAATTGTGTAAGAATCAAGAAATCATTAAAAGTGTTATAAGCTATATATTCTACTAATTTTAAATATATTTAAAGTCGCAAAATAAAAAAATTAACGTTAAAAGCTCGTACAAGACAATATATGGTTAATACAAATACCCATGCCTATCATATTTTTGAAAAAAAGGAATTTGTAAAATATTAGAATAATAAAAAAATTAATAGATAAACAGTAAGATTTGAGTTAATTTAATTAAATGGGGAAGTTCAATAAACAAATTTATTTATTTATTAGACAATTTAATATCTACTCATTTTAATAGAGAGATGCCAACCACCAATTAAAATTATATAATATCTAACAAATCAACAATCACCAAAAACTTATTACCCCAATCTCAATTGTTGATATTTGTTTAATTGATTATACCTAATTATTGCAAGAAAAAAGAATCATAAAAAAGTTGCTTTGATTTCATTCATGCTTGTAAACGAGAGAGAGAGAGAGAGAGAGAGAGATTAACTAGGGAGGGAATTGTCATAACTCATAAATAAGAATAGGATGTGATTTTTACCTATTAAAAATTGGATGAAAAGTGATTGAGCCGAAAAGAAGTAACGCAGGGGACCACCACAGCCACTGGGAGTGAAGGATTTCTTGTTGCTGCTGGACGGATGCAAAAGGGAGAAACAGGGAAAGGTAAAGAGGAATAGGTTAAAGTAGATATTATTTTATGCATTAATGGCAATTCTGTAATTTTTACATAACTTTTTAATTTTTTTTTTTTGGCTAGACCGGGCTACAACCCAGTCTAGCCCAGGCACAGTCCGCCTCTGATTGTTAGGAAATTGAGCTTCCTCTCAAGATCACTCCAAGTAATTTGTCAAGTAACAAACTAACAGAAAAAATTAAATGGAAAATACACCAATCACACAACACAAGATTTACGTGGAAAACTCTAAATCCGGAGAAAAACCACGGCCGTTGTCAAAAGACAACTAGAGAAAAAATATTCACTATGTAGAAAATTATTACAACCACACTCTCAGAAATAATTTTTTCTCACCCAAGCCCCAAATAAATAATCTCGAGAAATATTTATTAACAAAGCAAACCCATAACACCTATATTGAGGAGCCAAATGCTCCTTCAATATAACTACATGCTTAAGAACATTTCTCTCTCTCAATTTCTCACCAAAACTTGGATAATTTCTCTAGGATTTGGGATGCCAAGCTTTCAAATGAGAACTTCCTTTTTATAGGTAAAATTTTACCTAAAATCAAGCCATTTTTTCAACATTCAATAGCCACCATTCAACATTCAAAATAGCCACCATTTCAATAGTTTGGCCACTTCCAATTTCTTGTCAAAGTTCTCGGCAATCTCAATTTTGAATTCAATTGATGTCTTCCAAATTGAATTCAAATAATGTGTTCCAATTTGACTTTTCAACTCTTTTTTTTTTAATCAATTTTCAGCATGTACTTTGCCAAATGGACTATATAGTAATACTCCTTTTTAGTAAGAGGATAAAAAATATTCCACTTTATTTCACCTTTAACGAGGCTCGAATTCAAAACTTTAACCTTAAGAAAATAATGCTCTTACTATTTGAGTTAAGCCCTCACCTCGACATTAATAGAATACATTTGAATATAATAAAGGATGGCAATTGGGAGGGGAAGGGAGGGGAGGGGACCGACATCTCCTCACCCATCCTCGATATCCTGCATATATCTTCGTCCCCTTCCCGTCCTCATTAGAATTGATTGAAGAGATCCACATCCCCTCCCCAAATAATAAGAAGGGATCCCCGAGAGGTCCACTATCCCCAAATAACTGATACGTTTGTAAATTTAAATTCTGAACTTGATTTAATTATATTAAAATAAAAATTTAAACAAAAGCAAGTTTGACAATATATCTTACACTATCATTAATCTATTACAAAAATCACACTACAAAATATAAATAATTAGAATAATTATCTTTGTCAATTTTTATAATCCTATAATAAAAGAAATACTTTTATATCAATAATGAAATAAATGAAATGGGTATAGATACTGAAATTAATATTTTTAATAAAAAAGTTTACTCGTGTACCTCATGCTCCTACTCTTCTTCTCCGAGAAATGTGACAAATTGAAAGATAATATCATGTTTCAAATCTAAAACAATAAAAATAATATAAGCAATATGACTTATAATCTAAAACAGTTTTGGGTTAAGACCTTTAGAATAAGGTTTGATCAAATAATAATTCAGGACTACAACTAGTTAAGTAGGCTCGAAATTTTTATAGCAGATTTATATAAACATTTTGATATTTGTTATTTATACTAATATTTAATATAATTTAAATTTCATTATTCATTTATTAAAAATTCTAAAAAATAAAATCAAAATTAAAAATTAATACAAGGAAATAGGAAAATGAGTAGGGGATTAGGATTCCATCTCATCCCTATCCCTTCCCCCGAATAAGAGACTGGGTAAAAAATTGTCCTCTCCCTTCTTCAAATAAGAAATTTAGTATAAAATCGTCTCTATATCCTCCCCGAATAGAAAAAATCCCCAAGAATCCTCGTCCTTGTGAGGATTTTTGCCATCCCTAAATATAATCCACTATTTAAATATAATCCAAAAAGTGACTATTTGGAGAAAGGGCAATATTTGCCCTCATTCTCCTTTTTTAATTTTTAATGTCATAAATTTTGTGAAGCTACAGAGGGCTTTACTGTTTTTTATATAGGGTAGAGGAGCCTCAAAGGATTGGCAGCAAGACAAACAAGAAAACAAAAACTACTTGTGTTTTCTACGGCAATATTAATTTCCAGTGGCACTGTTTGCTGAAGTCGCCGAGGACGGCATTCTGGAATATACTAGTTGATATTCCAACTGTATATCTTTATTCATGGTATGTCAAATACTCCGCCTTCGAATACTATTCCTCAGAAGTAGATTCTACTTCCGATAGTTCAAGAAACAAGTCTAGGAAAAGAAAAAGTAAGGACAAAGCATTTATCCAAATGTGCTCAACTATTTAGGCAATGGCTAAGTCGGTGGCAACAATAGTACTTAGGCTTGATGGGTTGATTAATGTACTTTCTACTTGATAAAGGATAAAAATAACCCTTATAGTCATTGTTGATCATTTGAGGTTCAAAAGAAGCAGGATAAGATGGACATGACAATATTATATTGCCCGGGATTGAATTGAAATGAAAGTTTTTTTTATCAGGAAGGTATCCCCAGAAAGGATTCTTCTTTTGCATCTGTTTACTTTTGAACGAATGCAGCATCAGTGGTAGGGCTGAATATGGTATTATATTGCGTGAATGGATTAGAAAAGGGAAAAAAAATGACATGCCATTCATCAATTGGATAGTAAATATGGTATTGATTTTTCTTTTTCCCCTTCCTTTTCGAAGTTGTAAAAATGGCTATATTATTTCGGAAATTGGGCCTAGAATCTTGGAATTATTTAAGATGAAACAAAACAGAATCATTTATAACCTTATCTTTACACTGGTTCTTTTCTCGTTTAAGATAAAAACGGAAGCTGATTAGAAGTAACACGATGGATTTCGTTAGTCCAAGCAAACGGCAAGATCAAAAGAGGATCTGAATCCTCAGTCTATTGAATTTTATCCCAAAATAAATACATCTTTTCTTTTCTACTTTTTTTAACTTTTCCTAGAAAGTGGCAATCAATTACTGAAGAGCTGATTCCACCCATCAAAATTGTGTTGCTGCCATTCCTATACAGAAATCATTGTAACAATAACAATAATAGAAATTCAGTCCTGGGAAACGGGAGGATCTGGTGACTGTTTAATTATCGACTTCTGACTTCTGTCTACGATAATTCTAATTAATATTTAAAATTTGCTTGCAAATAAAGACACTGCAGCTGGAATAATGAGTTTTACTAATATTACAAATTACAAACGGCATACAAGAGCACAAACCTATACTGAAATTCATTAAAAATTCAGTTTAAAATCAGTATAACTCATAATAAATCAGAGAGACAGAGAGAGAGAGCAGTGCAGAGCTCCAAAGAGGCGGCATAATTCTAATAGCTACAGAGGGTTTTTATTTATAATCAGCAGTACTTCAAGTCTACAAGGATAGAATATTTTCAGCTGCAGGAAACACACAATTTAAGCTGCAAAGCTTCAAGTTACTAGTACAATAAACCTGAGTGTATATATACATAGATGTTTAGTGATTTAGGTACATATACATACTCAAAAATGGAAATATATTATAAGAGCGTAATTAAAAAGCCCTGCTACTGCGAATTGGTTTTCTCATACCGTGATCCGCAATCTCCACGCCATCATAAAATACAGCCACCTGGGTGCTATCAATGACCGGCTCCCTTACTGTGATTGCTTGGGGCCCCCGGTAAACATATGATTGATGATGATCGTATGTTGAAGTAGTAGGATTAAGCATCCCTCCAGACCTCCTGGGGGGCTCGTAGAACTCGTCCAAAACCCTCCAAACCAACTTTAACAAGCTTGTCTGTCTGATGAGTTTCCGTTTGAAGAACCATATTTACTAAAAGAATGCACAAGAAATTGCTTTAAGAAACACAACTGGTTCTAATTTTGTTTCTTGTTTGCCTCGCCAGTAACAATTTAGGCTAAGCCCCTTTTGTGTGTGCGTGTGTGTGTGTGTATGAATCTTAAAGCCTTCACATACTCTATAGCTCCACATGTACTTTCAGATATTAACGAATAATATCAAGTAATTTCATTAATTGCTCTCCCAAAACTTTAACTTTTGAGGATCCCGTCCATGTATATACTGGTATATATGGAATATGATTCATTTGATGAAAGAGAAAGACGGTATAAACAATGGCTATGGAGGAATATAACAGTTTGTCTTTTAAATTACAAGTGCCCCAAATTATAAAGGGCTGCAGGATAAGATGACTATGTTGAGTAGCATGTATGCAAGCTGATGTGAGGTTCGGAAGTGTCAAGACAATATTATTATTTTGAATGATCAGTAGCATTAGTGGTGGGGCCTAAATTTCAAATTTCATGGATCAAAATAAAATTAATGTGACATTTACAGATTAGATATTGAAATGATGTAATAGATAATTTTCAAAGTCTTACAAATTTACCGTACATTTAATGAACGGGAACTTAAAATGAATATAATGTTGCCTTCTTCTAAACTGAATCACATTACCTTATCTAGATATCTTTCCACCCAGTTCTTATCCCATTTAAGAGGGGGGAAAAAAAGTTAAGGTGGGTAGTGGCATGATCCTCTTTTCCTTTAAATTTCCTAGAAAGTGGCGTTCAATTACCGAAAAGATGATTCCTTCTGTCAAATTGTATTGCTGCCAATCTGCCATATCCACAGATTATGAGGGAAAAGGAAAATATTAAAAAAGAATGAAAAAATTCAGTCCTGATAAACGGGGATCTGACGTTTAAATTATTAGAAACTGCTGTCTTCTGTCCCTGATAATTACTAACTAAAATTTGCATGCAAATAAAGATTAAAGAGGCTGCCGCCCAAAATAATGTGTAGTTTTTACTAATATTGTAAATTACAATTACAAACAACATATAAGAGAACAAACCCATTACTGAAATTCACTAGATATCCAACTTTAAAGATCATTATAACGCATTATGAATCAGAAAGACAGAGAAAGAGCAGAACTTCAAATCGGCAACATGATTATAGAAAGTACAGAAGAATATTATTTATAAACATTACTACAAGGAGAGAGCATACCTTGATAAGCTGCAGCAACCATATAAATTAAGCTGCAAGTTTCAAGTTAATTACCGCTAGTGCTATTACTACAAAGTGGAGAATATATGTACATAGAGGTCTAGTGAAACAGGTACATTCATACTCTGAAAGGAAAACATAAAAGCCTATTAGTATGCCCTGCAAATTTTTGTTCTAACACATGGCCAGCTTTAGAGTTTGAGGGGTTTTAGGTGAAATTTTTTTATGAGGCCTCTATTTATTTTACAATTTCGATACTCAAAGACATATAAAATGATCAAAATTTATTCTATCTTTAATTCTTGAATTTCAACAACAATAAAAAAATTAAAATTTTTAAAAATACAACCTAAAAAATAGTCAAGAAGATAGATTTTTTTATTCCATTCCATTAAAATCGCTAAAAAACAAACAAATAAATAAATAAAAACAATATTATTTTCAAATAGAATATTTAGAATGATAGAATATAAAAATTTAAAATGATGAATTGATGTTAAAAAATAAAAATGGAATTTATATTTTAAGAAACTAATTATCTTAAATGAACTAATAAATATAATTTTTTTTTTTTGTAGAGAATAGAATAAGAAATTTTTTTCATTTACTAATTCTTGAGATTTTAAGGTTTTTAATAGAAATTAAAAGTCAAAGATTCTAACATTGAATAATTGAAAAGGAATAAATTGATAGTTAAAGAATATTATTAATTATATTTCTTTAAAATTAAGGTTCCCAAATATAGATTTTTTATAAAAAATAATTCTTAATTGTAGGATACTTAAGAATAATGAGATACTTAATAAACCTTTTGATTTCTTAAAATACGTATTAAAATTTTTTTATTAATTAGAGAATTATTAAGGAAATATTCAAAAAATGAAGCCTTTTTAAAATATGAGCTCTTAGACGACTGTCTTGTTTGCCTATATCTAAAGCCACCCATGTTCTAACATTATGATCCACAATGACTGGTGCATGCATGGTGATTATCTGCGGGCAATGATACACGTATGTGCATTGATTAGTAGGAAGCCTACCTCCAGACTTCTTGGAGCCGCCATAGTACTCGGCCAAGAGAGCAAAGCCCTCCTTGGCAACTTCAACAAGCTTGTCTTTTTGCTGATAAATCAAAGGAGCCATTAGCTAACTATAAAAGCAGAAGTTATGTACTTTAGAAAACAAGGGAAGTTTTTGTTACTTGTTTGTAGTATTGCTTCTAGTGTTTGAGGCCAATGCCTTTTATAGAAATTAATCTTAAAGCCCTCTCTATAGCTTCACATGCACTCTTTGATATTAAAGATTAATATCATGTCATCATGTTAAAAAGTAAAAAGAGGAAGGGAAAATTGGGCTCTCCAATGTTATCTTTTCGACTTTCAGGATAATTCCGTTCAAAAGTATACTGTTACGGTCCAATGAGCATGTTCCAAGTTATAACTATAAATTAATTAGTACCAGCACAAAAAACTTTTAAAAAAATTAAAAATATATTTGAAGAATTTACATAACTAACCATTTTCATAAAATTATTATCAAAACTTATAATTTAACAGAATCTCTTACTATAATAGCCACATATGGTAATTTTAGATCAAATTACCCTTAAAAGAAACAAACCAGATTTAAGGGTGCATTTGGGATTGAAGTTGTGCAGCTATAACTTAAAAGCTACAGTATTAAAGTATTTAGTAAAATACTAACTACTGTAATTTAGAAATTACGTTGTTATGATTTTTTACTTGTATAATAGAAAATCTATTATATTTTTAATAATTTTGTTAAAATTATTATTTAAAATTTATATTTACTACATATTATTAATTTTTATTTCATAATTATAATTTTTTCACAGTCGACCTCAATGTCAAATAGGACCTAAATCCACAAGCATAACATTGCTCACACCATCCCCATCTTTCACGGTTTTGCTAGCTTTGACAACGACTTACTTCAACGACGAACAACAAGCTTACTTCTTCTTTGACCCTTCAAACTAATTTTGTTAAGATTAGGTTGTGTCCCATATGACAGATTAAGTGTTTGTTAAAATGTCTCTGAAAAGATTAGATCAATCATGTCTTTAAGTGTAAGAGAAAGAAATGAAAGCATGTCAATTTAGGAATTGAGCTCCATTCACATGGGCGTTGGGCTCCATCGTCTCCATTCTCGTAGGCGATGGTCTTTATTGAACAACACAATCTATAGAAGCCAACCAATGTGGGTGATGGCTATCATTGCTCGCAAGCAATGTAGGCGATGGCTTCTATTGTCCGCAACCAACCAACATGGTCGATGACTTCCATCGTCCACGAGCAACACCAGCGGTGGTTACTTTCACCTGCAAGTAACACGGTTGATAGCTTGCATTGTCTACAACCAACCAACAAGTGTGATGACTTCCATCTCTCGCAAGCAACATCGGCGATGGCTTCCATCACCTGCAACCCACACAAGCAATGGCTGCCATCACCGGCAGCCAACGCGGCCGATGGCTGCCATCGCCTGCAAGCCTTCGCCTATAAACAACCAAGGTGGGTGATGACATCCATCGTCTGCAATCAACCAAGCTCTTTTAAGGGTAATTTAGTAAAAAAAAAAGGCATAAATGGCTATTATGATAAAAAATATTTGTTTTGTAAATACTTTTGATAATGTTTTTATAATCTACACAAGTATAAATTTCCCAAGATATTTTCATCTCAGTGCGTATGGATCTGATTCTTTTTTAAGAAAAATGCTTCAGCTTCAATCCAATTACTGATGATGTTGGAAATACTGTACATCTCAAAAAGAACAACTAGCCCTTAATGCTGATCCTACTTTATCCTTTTGCATGATTAAGTTGAGTTGAGGATTACACATTAATTAAGATTAAGATGCTCTAAAATGGATGTTTTAATGATCCTTCTTCAGATTCAAACAGTTTAATGAATATGACTAAGCATATAATTAAAAACTTAATGTTGTTAGCTAAATATAGAGTGGGACATTGTGTTTATGGGCGATTAGGAATAAATTCTTTATCGCCAAGAACTTTTCATGTACAAAAGAAAAAGGGAGAAGACAACAAAATTATTATTATTATTCTTTGAGTAAATAATCTAGCAGGCAAGCTGATGCTGATCGTGTGAGGTCCGAAAGTGGCAGGATAATGTGGTAATAATTTCCTTCAGAAGCATGTTTCATGGGGTCATCTCTTGATTCTCTTCCCTCCTATAATTAAGATGCAGAATAAATACAGATAAATCAAAATGATTTTTCTCATGATTCTAATGTTGTGACCAGCAATGTTGCCTGCCTGGGATTGAATGGAAGTTTTAATCAGAAGGGTATCCACAAAAAAAAAAAAGAAAAGAAAAAATAGTTCTTCCTTCAGCATCTTTTTACTTTTGAAGATTAAAGCATAAGTGGTGAACGTTAAATTTCAAGTTGCATAAATGGTTACATACTAAATTGACTTGGTCCAACAAGCCTCGTGGGTTTCAAAACCTTTTCGAGTATAAGCACAAATGCACGCAAATCACATAATCTTTCAGGAAATTTACAATGGGATAATAATATCTGGGTCCTTGTGTTCAAATAAATTCAAAATAAATACAGAAAAATTGGAGTTTGTGTCTTTCTTCATTCGGGTATTGGCTGATCCATGCCTCATAGCTACTAGTTTCCGTTTAGACGATAAGCTGATTTCAGGGAATCATAAAACCATTGAACATAATCTAAAAATGGGGTCCTGCACCAAGAAATTACAAGATATATTTTAATTTTTTATTTTGTTAAAAAACAGGGATCTATCTGTTATTGTATCAATTTAACTTTTTTTTTTAATTTTCGTTTCTCTTTTGGTTCTTTCATCACCTGCATAACATTCGTGACGAAAATATTGTTTACTTATCAAGGGTGGCGATATTTCCACCCCATAAAATCTGAAAATCCACGCCACTTCTAAAAAATAATGATAAAATATTCACATTATTTTTAAAAATTTGAATTAAAGAAGGATTATGAAGAATTAATTAGTTAAATATTTCTCAAATTCTTAATTTATTTTTTTATATCTTAATTTATTTTTGGTAATTATATCTTAATTAGTTTTTTTAAAATTTATATTTAACAACTAAGATTGACTTCTCAAAAAAAAAATTAATTATTTTATCCTTAAAATGTAAGAGCACCAAAAATTTACTTTAACTTCAATATTTTTTTATTTCATAAAAGATTCATTGTTTCTAAATGGTCAATTCTATTTTATTTGTATGATTATCAACCTTTAATTAGACCAACAGAATGTTTTTATGAGCCAATACTTATATAAATTATTAAATTATCAAATTTATGTCATTTACATGTAAAATATTAAAAGTTATTAGATTTCACTGAAAAAAGTTAGATTATAAGTCATAACATTAAGTATCTAAAGCATTAGATATAAGAACACATATTTCTTCAGGTAATTAGGTCATTTTATATCAATTAAATAAAAATTTTATTAAAGCAATCTTTAATAATTAAAAAATGTAAGAGTGATTTAACTGATTAACTATACAGATATTTTGTTGATTTGTAGTTACTAAAAATAATGAGTATTTATTGTAAATACTTTTTAGAAGTGGGGTGAGTTTACACATATAATGGGATGGAAATATCCCCCACCCACTTATCAATTAATAATTTTCCAATAATTTTCATTCAAAAATGTGAACAGAAAATTTTAAAACTAAATTTAGCAACATATTCACATGAGCCGATCGAAACGCAATGTCGGAATTCATTATTAATTATTCAAGTACTACAAAATCAGTGTAATTCTTTATTTATCAAAGAGAGAGAGAGAGAGATATCAAACTACATATAACAGCTAAATATTTTTATTTATAACACAGAAGGAGGAGTGGAAATAGAAAATACACACAAACTCCATGCAAATCCCAAACCAGACACTCTTCAGGTCAAGGAAGTCTGCGAAACCTTGTTTTTAGTCGCTAGCTTCCTCGGCAGGCCATGGCTACATATATTATTTCCAAAGTACGTACTTCTGATACTTTTATAAGTACAAGAAGAGCGCGCGCACACACTTTGGGCAGCAGCAAGCAGCCAAGCATAATAGATTAAGCTGCAAGCTTCAACGTAATACAAGTACTAGTACGAATTAGTATAAGTACTGATATTATAAGCCTAATTAATAATATGCACCCTGCAAATTGGTTTTCTCATACTATGATCAACAACTGTCATGCCTTCGTAGATTTGAGCTGCGTGGTTGCTATCAATGACGCGCTCCCTGATTGTGATAGCTTGTGGGCGACTGTAAACGTTATATTGATGATGAACTTGATGATTATGATTGTATGCTTGAGTAGGAGGAAGCTTTCCTCCATGTTTCTTGGGGCGACCGTACAATTCGTCCAAGAGATCGAAGCCTTCTATGCCAATCCTAACAAGCCTGTCTGTCTGACGAGCCTGAGGAAGTGCCATTAGGGATGTATGTGTGTAAGAGCACAAGAAGAATAATTAAGGAAACCAAAGAGATTTTCTTTTTAACTTGTTTTGTTTGTTTTGCTTCTAATGTCTGAGGCCAAGTGCCTTTTATAGGAAATCTTAAGGACCTCTATTGCTTCACTCACCGTAAGATCTCTTAATTAAAGATTGATAACATGTCACTTTAATCATGTTAAAGCGAGAAAAAAGTAAGGAGCCCGCTGGCAATATGCCTTTCGAATACCTTATCAGTTTCGCGCATGTGTAGCCCAAACCCAAAGTAATTAACATTCTTTTTAAGTAAAAACTCTAGGGGATTAAATAGACAACAATTATGATTAAGATGCCCCAAAATGAATTCTTTAGAACATTTCTTTACAATGATTGGTTTTTTAGATGAGAAAAATTAATAATAGCTGTGTTTAAATAAGGGGATTAGGGATATATAGATATTTTACCAAGAAGTAAATTTTAAACTATTCAAATTTTAGTATCTTATTTCTAAGGATGGTGATATTTCCACCAACACTTTTTGTTAACCCACCTCACTTCTACACAATAATTACAAATAGTTCATATAAATTTTAAATGTTTCATAAAGAAGAATCGTGGAGAATTAATTAATTAAATATATCTTAATTATTCTTTTGACCTTTTTTTTAATTGTATTTGACTAAGATTGCTTTAGCTTAAGTTTAAATTGATTATTTTAC
This sequence comes from Citropsis articulata, assembly GCA_030449925.1. Lineage (NCBI taxonomy): Eukaryota > Viridiplantae > Streptophyta > Magnoliopsida > Sapindales > Rutaceae > Citropsis > Citropsis articulata. Next base: position 1,829,092 of record JASUUH010000077.1, read on the forward strand.
CCTTACAAAGTAAAGTACCCAAAATTTACTTTCACTTCAATATATTTTTTAATTTTTATACAAAATTCATTATTTCTAAATAATGTGTCAGTACAACTTTCTTCATATGATCATTAATCTCTTACTAAACTAATATAATGTCATTAATCTCTTACTAAACTAATATAATGTCTCTATGGTAAAATACTCATGTGAACTATAAGATCATCAAATTTATGTAATTTACATATAGAGTACCATGAATTATTAGATTTCAATTAAAAATGTTAGATTATATGCCATAAAAATTAAAATGCATTAACTATTACATACAAAAACACATATTTATTAGGCACTTTGTTCATTATATATCATAAGGGTTAAATAGTCAAATAAAACCTATGTTGAAACAACTTGAATTGTGAAATAAATCTAAGGAAGAAGATATAAGAAAGATTTAATTAATTAATTGTAAAATTTTTATTATTAATTTGTATTTATTAAAAATAATGTGAATTTTCCATAAATATTGAAGTGGAAGGGTTACACAAATAGTAGGTGAAAAAATTGCCACCTTATTTGGGGATAAATGTTATTTTAATCCCTTTAGTTTGAACTAATGATTTTGCTAGTCATTGTACTATTCACGTAAACCATCCTTATCATTTCAGCACTAGTTTTTTTTTTTTTTTTTTAATCTAACTTCTCAAAAGTGAAATAGAAAAAATGTCTTATATTATCTAAGGAGAAAAAATGTCTTATATAGCAGCATACGATTTTTATTTATTACAGAAAGAGGAGAGTTATTTAGAAAATACAAACAAGCCGTACGCAAATTTCAAACTAGCTATACATGTAGTAGTCTTCAGCTCAAGGGAGTGAGACTTTCCATTTTTCTATCTTCTTTTTTTCTTTTTTAACGCACTCTATGCTCATGATGATATCAGCAGACTCCCAAACTTCCTCGGCCGGCCCCAGCTACATATATAATGTTTTATATACACAAAGTACTTTTAAGAGTGAAAAAGAAAGTACTTCTAAGTACAAGGAGAGCAGGCATATATACTTTCAGCTGCAGCTAGCATGCATAATTTAAGATGCAAGCTTCAAGTTAATACGACTGCTAGTTTAAAGTGAAGTATTAGGTACCAGAGGAAGACATATAAGCCTATAATTAGTAATAATATTCCCTGTAAATTGTTTTTCTTGTACTATAATCCGCAATTACCGTGCCACCATATAATTGAGCGGCCTGGCTGCTATCAATGACCAGCCCCCTGAGGCCAGGGAATTGATGATGCTGATCACATGATTGAGTACTAGAAAGCCTTCCTCCAGTTTTCTTGGGGCGACCGTAGATATCGTCTAAGAGAGCAAAGCCTTCCATGCCAACCCTGACGAGCTTGTTTAACTGATGAGTTTGAGGTAGTGCCATTAGGGATGTATAAGTGCACAGAATGCTTAATTAAGGAAATAAGATTTTTTTTAATAAAAAAAAATTGTTTGTGTCTTGCTTGTAACATTTGAGGCCAGGGGCCCTTATATAGAAATTTAAGGCTTTCAATAAGGTTTACTTTTTATGCCCTGATATGATATTGCGAATGTTAAAAGAACAAAACGGTTAGGGAGAATTTGGCCTCTCCGAATCTGAATTTTTTTTTTTTTATTCCAATCAAATGCACTAATGGTCCATCTTCCGGCAGAATTTGGAAATATAAACTAGTTATAGTAAATTTATTTTTTTTATTTTTATTATTATTTTCATTTTCATTTTTTTCAGAAAAATGATATTACGCAAATTTTTGGAGCATGCAGGTTTATCATTAGTTCCAAATTTGAAGAAATATCATTATTATTACATTTCTTATTTATTTTTGTGTGGGTATGAGGTAGGGTTGGAGTGGAATACTTTTATCTTTTTGTATTGTTATCTGTTTAATTAATTATTAGTTGTGTGGATCCCAAATAACTTCCCTTTAGATAAGAAATTAAAAACTCGAGAATTATGCGTCAATTAAAATCAAGATGCTACTAATTGGATGACTTAGAATCTTTCTTTAGACTAATAATTGTTTCTTCGATGCGACCAATCGTGTATAATTAGTTAGGTAACGAATCATTTGTTCAATGGCTAAATAGCATTACTGTTACTGTGATGATATTTCAGACAAAATTATTCTTCTGAAAATAGTGAAGCAGGCACGTTCATGTGAGGTCCTAACTTGGCATGATAAGACTGTAGCCTCCTTCAAAGCATGTTCCATGGGGGCATCTCTCACCCTTGTAACTGACATGCAAAGAATAAACACAGATAAAGCAAAACGAATTTGATCATGATCCTATACATGCTTCTATTTTGAGATCAACATGCCTGCCCGCTGGGGATTGAATGAAAGTTTTAATCAGAAGGGTCTGCACAGGAAGCATTTCACTTTTGAAATTTAAAGCATTTATAAGTGGCGGGGGTTAAAATTCCAACTTGTATGAATGGATACGTATAAAATTGACTTGGTCCAACAAGCCTCGTCCGAAAAACACACAGTCCCAGAATCTTATCTTTCAGGAAGCTCCCTCAATACTCCATACGGTTATCAATTTATCATGGGATGATAATATTTGGAGCACTGAGTTCTAAAAAATTCACAAATAAACACACTTTGTCTTTTTTTCATTCAGGTCACTGCTATTAGATTCTGTTAAGAATTTATTAATAAAATCTCGCCCTTAAAAACGTGAAAGAAATTAAATAAGTCTATAGATGCTGATTTCAAAGGGATCACGTACATACACAAATCATAGATTACATTTACGAATTTAAAATGGAGCTTGACAGCAAAGACAAGAGGTTTGTGGTTCCAAGTTCCAATATCATTTGCATGAGACGTAAGGGGTGGGTAGAGGACATGATGGGGTTGCAGTTAATCACAATGTTACAATATAGGGACATATATCAAAGAAACTACCAGATGTCTTTTAACTAGTGATTTTGATAAAAATCAGGGATTTACATGAAGTACTCAATTTTATTTAGAGCAGAACCAAAGTTTATCTTTTAAATGCTTATTTACAGTTTAATAGTATAATTAATATCATTACACTAGTATTAATCCAAATGGTTACATGAAAAACAGAATAAATAAGGAATTCATTTAATAAATTAGTCTTTTAAGTTGGATACTTAAAAATTCTAAACTTAGGCAGCGTTTGTTTTTTTTTTGTTTTGTCTGAAATCTAAATAAACATGAACGAGTTTGAATTCTGAAAGAACTAAATGTATGAATCTGAATGATATGTTTGTTTGTTTGTTTGTTTTTGTCTAAATCACTAAAAATAAGTATTAAGTTGTATGTTTTTTAGCTTAAAAAATCTAAAGACTAATATTTTTACATTACGCCCTGACAAATTATAAATGTTAGCAAATAATAAACATCTCAAAGAATATAAATAAGATAATAAATTATCATAACATAAATCATATTCAGTTAAATACAACTATTTAATATTCTATATTATATATGTTAATCAATTTTATTATAGTTTACGATATTTTTATATGAAAAATATTCATAAAAATAATGAAGATAGAAAATGTTAAAGTGAAGGAAATAAAAAGATAAAAAAAAAAAAAATTATAGTCTACTAGTATATATTATTAGGGATGGCAATTTTTCCCAATGGGATGGGATCCTGCAGGATCCCATCCCATTTGGAACGGGATTGGGACATATTATTGTCCCAAAAAGAATTTAAGGACGGGAATGAGACATTTTCTCATCCCATTTACATATACGGGACGGGAGTGGGATTGTCAAATTTCGTCCCATCCCATTTCATTGGCTACTAAAAATGAGAATTTTTTCAATTGGGATGGGATCCCACGGGATCCCATGGGATCTCATCTCTTTTGAGACGGGATCGGGACACATTTTTATCCCAAAACAAATATAGGGACGGGAGTGAGACATTTTTTCATCCCACTTACATATACGGGACGGGACTGGGATTGGTAAATCCCATCCCATCCCGTCCCATTGCCAACCCTATATATTATCACAAGTTATATAGAGATGGGTAATAATGTTAATTATTAAATTTAATTCATTTAATGATTAAAAATTAATTAATTAGATAAGGATATTTTGGAGAATATCTTTTAATCATATTATTCAGACTTTTTAGATTATGCAAAAATCTAAAAAAATTAACTTCATAACTTAATGACTTAAAATTTTCATTAAGTTAAAAAAAAATAAGCAAACTTAATGACTTAACTTATTAAAACTAAGTCAATTAAGTCATTAAATTAGGAAAAAAAAAAAAGACCCCTTAATATCAACATATTAAAAAAAAAAAAAAAAGTACCGCGAGATTCACATGATCTCCTTTAATTAAAATTTAATAATGGATCAAATCGAAATGAATTCTCACCTAGAACCCTCTCGTTTCTTTGGATGGCGGAAAATATTGATTATGTACGATTCCTTTATGAATATATGTGCTTTTTATTTCATCAGCTTCCTGACGTTGAATAATGACGATAAAAAAAAGCCGGCGATTTGCTTCTGATTTTGTCAAAATATTTTTGTTTACCATTGTGGTGGGTAAGGCCTTGAGGTGGCAAGATCTTTTAGTTCTTTTTAAAAGAAAACCAAAAGAGAAACAATATAAAAAGTGATAAGATGCCAAAGCCTTTAAAATTTAAATTAAAACCCACCTAGCAATAAAATTGGGTTATGAGTTAAGATTTCAAATAGGCTTAGGTCAAGGTGGATTGGGCCATGCTTTGGTGCATCTATGCCTTCCAACTGCAGCTCACAGGAGTTGCCCAGCATAATGACATGAACCCATTTGAAATTCATACCTGATGAGCCTGATTAGGACTCTGGGCGTAATATCAACTTTTAGGTGGCTATTGTTTTTAGCAACTTGTATAAATAAATCCTTTTGAACTATAAAGAGTCACGACTATTTTTCTCTGGTATTCTTTAAATTTTCGCATGGCAAAGCTAGGATGTAAAAATGCTTGGTTATCATTCTTGATTGTACTATAATATTTAAGAGTTCTTGTCACCCTCCCTTTCTATTGGTTAAATATTGTACATATTTAGCTATAATTTTTTCTTTGCGTCAAGCAATTCTTATATATAGGACCATTGAGCGTGTAAAGATGTTAATATATCATACCTTTCTGAAGTTATGATAGTGGTTGATGCATCTCACCTTTTTCTTGAGATTGAGGGTTATATTCTCCTACATATGTCATAAGAGTAGAATTTATCCTGTTAATTGGCGAATAAGGTTTCTTTTCTTAAAGAAAGACAAGCATTAGAAGTCTAGAATAATTATGGCGATTAAGGTTTCTTTTCTTAAAGAAAGACAAGCATTAGAAGTCTAGAATAATTATTTTATTTTGTTTCAGTTTTTTTTTTAATTTCGGTAGTATTTGTCTTAAATTATTTTTAATGTTTGAGCTATAGTGCATTTTAGTATGTTAATCCAATTAGAATAAAAGGTTATTTTCTTTGTTTTGAGTAGCATTTCAATCAGTTTACTGTGTGTAATCTCATTCGTTTTCATAATTTCGAATAATAAAATCTTCTTTTTTATTTCTCCTCTAGGGTTGTTTATCTTATAAGCTTTTTTTTTTCTTTTTAAATCTTGTGTTTAGGCCAATAATTATTTGGTTTGGTGTAGAAGGAACCAAAATTAGGATTTTTATTCAAGAAAGAGATCATTTCTTGAACAAATATGATGGCTGATTGCAAAGGTGAGTGTTTTGAGGTTTTTAGGGATTGTTAAAGGATATGTTGTTACTCTATTGTTCACCTCGGCTGATCGTGTTTTAGGGTGCTTACATATATTGTACGTTTCTGAAGTTATTTGATTTGATCTTCTTTCTTTCTTTCTTTTTCCTCGTAATCCCTCTCACAAACATCATGCCACTCTATCACAAACAGTAATATTAATATTTGGACCAATAATTATATATATGATCCCTTTTTAATTAATTAATTAGTTATGATTGCCACATGATCCAATTACTTATAAACTCTTGAGTCGGAAGAAAGGTTCCAAAGCATCCATTTTACAGCATCTTAATCTTACTTAATGCATGAATCCTACTTTTTTCTTTTTCAGAAAAAATGTTAAAAAGAAGTTAATTGGGATCCAAAACCCAACTGTTAAGCGATAATCATGCAAAGTATGGAAATGACCTGAAGGGTTGTTCCTTTCCAAATGCTAACACATTAGATTATTATAGTGCTGTCCCTCTGTAATTTGGAACACCACTGGCCCTATAAGTTTAAACTCCATATTCCTCTACAATTGGTTCAACATTTTGAGTTTAATTCACATTAATGGCTTTATTGTCTTTGTACGTACTTTGCCAAATGGATTATAACAGTAATACTCTTTTTTTAATAAGAGGATAAAATTATTACACTTTATTTCACCCTAATGAGGGTCGAACTCAAAACCTGAGTTCTAAGAAAATAATGTTCTTACCACTTGAGTGAAGCCCTGATCTCAAATTGATAGGAATACATTTAAATAGAATCCCCAAAAGTGAAGATTCGGGGAAAGGACAATATTTGCCCTTATTTCCTTTTTTATAATTTTTAATGTCATAAACTGTGAAGCTATAGAAGGCTCTATCGTTTTCTATATAAGGTGGGGGAACTCAAAATATTAGGCTATTAGCAGCAAGACAAACAAGAAAACAAAAACTGCTTGTGTTTTCTACGACAATATTAATTTTCTTGTGCTCTTAATATTATTAATTTCCAATGGCACCACCTCAAGCTCATCAGAAGAACAATAAACTTGCTGAAATCGCCGAGGAGGGCTTTGCTCTCTTGGACGAGTTCTATGGCCCTGGACCAAAGAAGTCTGGAGGTAATTAGCTTCGTTCTACTTGTGTTTTCTAAAGTAATATCAATTTTCTTGTGCTTTTAACATTATTACTTTCCAATGGCACCACCTCAAGCTCGTCAGAAGAACAATAAGCTTGTTGAAGTCGCCAAGGATGGCTTTGCTCTCTTGGATGAGTTCTACGGCTGTGACCCCATGAAGTCTCAAGCTTATGATCCTGATCATAATCATCATCAACGTAATTACCACAATCAACAGTCCTTCGTTTATTGCGGACCCCAAGTGGTCACAGTAAGGAAGCCGGTCATCAATAGTAACCAGACAGCTCAATTCTATGGTGGCAGCGAGATTGTGGATCATCATCATCATCAACATGATCACCACAATCAACAGTCCTCCGTTTATTGGGGACCCCAAGTGGTCACAGTCAGGAAGCCAGTCATCAATAGTAACCAGGCAGCTCAATTCTATGGTGGCATGAAGATTGTGGATCATCCTCATCAACATGATCACCACAATCAACAGTCCTATGTATATTGGGAACCCCAAGTGGTCACAGTCATAAGGCCAGTCATTAATAGCAACGAGGCAGCTCAATTCTATGGTGGCGTGGAGATTGTGGATCATACTATAGGAAAAGCTATTGGCAGGGCTAATTAATTAGTCTTATTTTCTATTTTAAGTACGAATATTTATGTACCTAAATTACTGAACAAGCACTAGTATTAGTAACATAAAGCTTGCAGCTGAAAATTTAATTGTGCCTGTTGCTGCTAAGAGCTATATATATATATATACATACACTCCCTTTTTACTGTAATAGTATAGTCCAAGAAATTAACAATATATGTTGTCCTTTATCATTCAGTCTTGATAAACTTGGCATTTTAGCTTGCAGTTTTAACGTACATATTGTGTAAAAAGTAGTAAGAGCTATGTTGTTTTTCACATTTTTTCTGCTGCATGACGTTGTATTAAGTTTCTATATGACTACATAGCGAGCCTTTGCCTCTGATTTATTAAATATATGTTCGTCCTTATCAATAGAATGGTTTAGGCCTTGGAGGTGCATATACAGCATTTTCAAGATCCAACACGAGGAAAAAGTAAAAGAAAATTAAAAAAAAAGTAGAAGGAATATAATAAGATGCCAAAGCAATTATTAATGCATAAGTTATTAAACCTGGTTAGCACCTAGCTTGCATGTCATTTGTTTTGCCCTTATCAATCGGGATTCGAAGTTCAAACCACATACAATTTAAAATTAATTTGTGCGGAATCAAATTCCCAATTCCTATGGATACCTTGTTTCCCACGGGATGGATGAGATTGTACTGCATTTAATTAGAGCTCAAATTATTCCAAACATTAATCGTCATTTAGGTAAAAGACGAGAGTTAGATCAACGTGAATCAGATTCCTCTAATTCATAGTGAAAATTGGACTTACTTTTCTTTCAAAGCTCAGACTGAGTACTCGACCTGCAACTGGACGCATCCTGCTAATTTCAGTATGATTTAAGCTGATTTTTTACGTTTGTGTCTTTGTTAAGCCACTCTCTTCTGAAATTTACCTAATTTGAAGGAGGAAATGTTGCTCAAAGAGATGGCATGCGTATTGGATCGAGATCTCCATTCAGCTTGCCTTTAACAGGAATTTTCTGATGCTTTTCTTTTTCGTGGGTGCTAAATTATAAAAAAAAGTATAAATAACAACCATTCAAATTATTAATAATGGACACTTCTTAACAATCTCAAAAAAGCGAAAGGTGAGTAGAGGATTTGAATCCACTAATTATCATTTCTTAATATTAATGGCTACATTACAACACTATTTATTTGGTACAATGCTTTCACCTCTTCGTGAAAAAAAACCTCAACTGAAAATAATGTCTTTAAGTCCTAATTATCCAACAACAACAGAAAAAACTTAAACAAAGGACATTTATAGTTTACACGTCTGAAGTTTACTTTAACGAACAATAAAGTCCATTTAAATAATTTACAGTTGTAGCCTCAATATTTCAGAAATAAGCATCAGAACTTGCTTTGCTAGTGAATTTCGCTGATTTAGCTGGAAATAAAGGTATTTAGTATATTAACGTTAATTAACTCATTTTCGTGGACATATACATCACAATATTTCCTTTATCTCAATTTTAATACATAAACATTCTGTTTGAAATTGAGGTGCTATAATTTTTAAGTTACGATTTCTGTAACAAAAAAAAAATTCTCTACTATAAAATAAAAATTAAATACTATATAGTAAATATAAATTTTAAATAATAATTTTAATAAAATTATTAAATATATAATAAATTTTTCATCGTACAAGTAAAAACTTGTATCAATATAATTTTTAAATTACAACAGTTGATGTTTATCAAATATCTTATTACTATTGTAACTTTTAAACTATAGTTGAACAATCTCTATACTAAACAGGCTCAAAATACATCAAATCTTGAGGGGGTAGAAATCAAGTTCAATTTTCTTTCAACGGTCAGGATCTACTTACCCTTACGAGGAAAATCTTGAAGGTCCGTCGGTTTTGTATTCTATACGTGGCCCAAGTCCCCTAACGCCAACCGAAATTAAGAGCCACTTCTGGCAGGTTCTGCCACAAATAGGAAATCTCCCAGACCATGACACTCGCCATGCAGTTGCGGCGTGCAACAGACGAGCAACTGCGTGCAACACACGAGCAAAGACTCGAATAGGCGTTACACTCTATGAACCGAGTGTTCCAAAAGTTTGTAAAATAGGGAGGGCAAACAAATTGAAGTTGCATGGTTTGCTCAAACGCAATGCCAAGTGCCGCGCAACGATGGCCGTTTCTGTCATCGTTTTGGCTCCATTTCACCTTCCTGAATCGTGCTTATCTTCTTCGGCCTTTTATCATTCTCTTTTCCTATTTATGCCACGCGCTTCACACTCTCGCTTCTCACTACGATCTGTATTTGATTGGTAATTTCTCTCGATTCTTGAGGATAAACAGTTATGCCGCACAGCAAGTTGGATAGCATGCGGGATCGCGTACAGGACACGCTCTCCGTTCACCGGAACGAGCTTGTTTCTCTTCTCTCCAGGTTCATTTCTAAATCCTGATTATAATTGCTTATAGGTGTTCATATTAATTTTTTAGTTTACAATTTGTTTTGATATTTTCTGTGAGACTGTGCGTATCATGTCAAAAATTATTATCCTTGCCAATCTGGAGCAAGTTATCATTTTTTTTTTTTTCTAAAATTTTATGCTTTTAAATATAAGGGAAGAATTGTTTGTTTGTTTTGCAAGGTATGTGGGTAAGGGGAAGGGGATACTGCAGCGTCATCACCTGACGGAGGAGATGGATGATGTTCTTAAAGAAGATGAAGGAATGCAGAAGCTCAGCGAGAGCCCGTTCATGAAAGTTCTGCAGTCTGCTCAGGTGAAACTCTGGCTCCACTTAAATAATAATTTTTCACAGAAATGGTAAAGATAAAATCTCCTTAACTTCTATACTATAATTGCAAGTTGCTACCAAACTCCAAACACTTTTGAGTTGTTGTTGCCTTAAGTGTGGTTCTCTACTGTAACCTTTTGGTGCCTCTAACATTACTTACCTTTGAATGTTTTTCTAATGCAAGGCAAGTGTTTCTCCCAACACAAAAAAAAAAAAAATTAGTGCACGTTTGTGCCGTATCTGTTTCTCACCTTTTGAGCTCAGATCTGCAATTAGACACAGAACTGTTTATTTTTTCAATTCCTCTTATTGCGTCTGTTGTGTTTGCGTTCCCATTCAGGTTCAATTGTTTATGAATTCCCAAATACCTTTGCGGTGGCTTTTCTTTCACTCTGTTCTTCTAATCTCATTGTTGATTTGTTCTTATAGGAAGCCATTATTCTTCCTCCATTTGTGGTTTTAGCAGTACGTCCAAGACCTGGTGTTTGGGAATATGTCCGTGTTAATGTCTATGAACTCAGTGTGGACCGTCTGAGTGTGGCAGAATATCTTAAATTCAAAGAAGAACTCGTAGAAGGACAGTAAGGAAACTCTCTCTTTAATGAATCTTGGTTTCTATTTTGATATCTATGAGGACCCACTTGGTAATAAAAATGAAAGTTAGATTCAATTTTTGGAAATTGTCATTGTTGAAAACCATTTTTTAAGATGAATGGACTTGTACTTATCAAAAATGCAAACAACTATAATTTTTATGAATGAGTGTTGTTTTCCTTTAATAAACCACTTTGAAATGCTTTAACTGCTGTAATTCTCATTTTTGTAACGTACGAACAGTTTCACAATGATATTCCAATTTGATTGCATTGGCTAACTTCTCTTGCACTAGTTGAAAATATAGTTAAAATTTCAACTTTTCTTTGTGCTAGGTCCAGTGACAACTATGTGCTTGAACTTGATCTTGAGCCCTTCAATGCTACATTTCCTCGACCAACAAGGTCATCATCTATTGGCAATGGAGTTCAATTCCTTAATCGTCACTTATCTTCAAATATGTTTCGCAACAAAGAAAGCTTGGAGCCTTTGCTTAATTTTCTCCGTGTGCACAAACATGATGGATTTGTAAGTCTACTACAGCTTGGGCTTTTACTGAAAAGTACATTATTTCGTATTGCTGTTATGCTGGACATGATGCTATGCAGCCTATGCTAATATTTTTTTCCAGAACTTTTTCCCTTTCGCTTGTGTTCAAATTTCATTGCTTAAATTTCAATATGTTTCAGAGGCTGATCGTATACCAATATTTAAAACTTTTCCATTTTAGGTGATGATGCTGAATGACAGGATACAGAGCATATCCAAACTTCAGTCTGCTTTGCAAAGGGCAGAGGAATACCTTTCTAGGTTCCCTCCGGATACACCATATTCGGAGTTTGAATTTGAGTAAGCAATCTGCTTCCTGAACAGAATCATTGTATTCATTTATGATATCAAAAGATTTATTACCTTAAACTTTGATTTTCTCTAATATTGCATGGGTAGGATACAAGGAATGGGATTTGAGAGAGGTTGGGGTGACACAGCTCAGCGGGTATCAGAGATGGTGCATCTTCTCTTAGATATCCTTCAAGCTCCTGATCCTGCTACCTTGGAGACATTTCTTGGGAGAATCCCTATGGTGTTCAATGTTGTTATTGTATCTCCACATGGTTACTTTGGTCAAGCAAATGTGTTGGGTCTGCCTGACACTGGTGGACAGGTCATTTTGTTATGTATACATTTTGTATTTATCAATCTTTCCTGTCTTTAATAAGTATGTATGTGTGTTGTTCCCTGTTACCATCATTTTGGGTCTCCTTATGTTAGACATTTTGGTCCCTTCTAACATATGAGTTTTCACTGTATGTTAATGGCTTACAAAGTTCAGTGTGCTAGAAATAATTTTATCAATAACACATTTCACTGTCATTATAATACATAGGTTGTTTATATTCTTGATCAAGTTCGTGCCATGGAGAATGAGATGCTTCTTAGGATACAGAAACAAGGGTTAGATGTAATCCCAAAAATTCTCATTGTAGGTATTCTTTTCTTTTACCTATGATTTTATTGATATTCATATTCTATCATTTTCCCTCTAAATTTGATATATAGTGCCATATTAGTGTTAATATTAACTTTCACTTTGCAAATGGTCATTTAAGGTTACCCGATTGATTCCTGATGCAAAGGGGACGACCTGCAACCAAAGACTAGAGAGAATAAGTGGAACGGAGCACACACATATCCTGAGGGTGCCATTTAGAACCGAGAATGGTATTCTTCGCAAGTGGATTTCGAGGTTTGATGTGTGGCCGTATTTGGAAACTTTTGCTGAGGTAAACACTAGTATAGTTAGCTCACACATAATCCATAGAAGTTTTAAGTAGATATTGTATATCTAAAATACATATATAGGCTCTATATACAATCAGGTTAGCTTATATACTTTCTGGTGGGCACGACAAGCTTTAGTAGTGTAAAATTTCCAATTTTTATGATATAGTGATCATTTCCTCCTCTCCAATGAAGAAAGGAAGATACAATGTGCATTATGATAGACAAATGATCCACAATCTGTGTGCATGCTTTCTTATTACATGATTGACTTATACTTCATTATTTTATGGCCTTTGCTAGGATGCTTCAAATGAAATTGCTGCCGAGTTACAGGGTGTTCCCAATTTGATAATTGGCAACTACAGTGATGGAAATCTCGTTGCAACTCTGTTATCTTATAAGTTAGGAGTCACACAGGTTTTAGTGACTTTTCAATCAAGATTTTTACAGAGAATACAGAGATCAATATCTGCAGATGCTATATCCACTTGTTTTGGTTTAACCTTTTTCTCTGCTTTACAACTGTAGTGCAACATTGCACATGCATTGGAGAAGACGAAGTATCCTGATTCTGATTTATATTGGAGAAAATTTGAGGAGAAGTACCATTTTTCAAATCAATTTACTGCTGATCTTACTGCAATGAATAATGCAGACTTTATAATCACTAGTACATACCAAGAAATTGCAGGAAGGTAGGTTCTGTCTTCAGTAGTTTAAATTTTGAATTAGAAGTTAAAAGATTTGAGCTTTGGATGTAATCTCAATTTGCTAGCACACTAGATATGATTCTAATTCTTTTGCCTTTATGATATTATTTCACATATATTTTGCTGAAATAAGATAACCTCCATCAACTATCTCTTTTCATATGTATATAGTTATGCTCATCGAGAATGAATGTGTCATGGCTATTGAAGAAAAACATCTCTTTTTCGCCTTTCTACTTTGGATGTATTGTGTCCTTTCCTCATCACTTTAAATCTCTTTTGCTTATCAAGTTGCTTACTCTTTCTATTCTGTCTCAGCAAGAATAACATTGGACAGTATGAAAGCCACACGGCTTTCACTCTTCCCGGGCTGTATAGGGTTGTTCATGGCATCGATGTTTTTGATCCAAAGTTCAATATCGTTTCTCCAGGTGCTGATATGTGCATTTATTTCCCTTACTCTGACAAGGAAAAAAGGCTTATTGCTCTGCATGGTCAAATTGAAGATCTCTTGTATGATCCCAAGCAGAATGATGAGCATGTGTAAGTATCTTCCTAGAGAATGAAACTTTTATGAAATTTACTGGCCTCCTATAAATATAATCTTCTACACCTCAAACAAGAAGGCAGAAGTATGCTTATTAATCGGTGTCCTATTTGACATGAAGACACCCTGACTTTTTGAATATATATTCAGTTTATCTTTGGCATGATTATTTCTCCTTTTATTTCTTAATTTTTTCATAGACAAATGTGTCTTATTGATCTGCTACTTCCATTTGCAGTGGTATCCTGAATGATCGATCAAAACCTTTAATCTTTTCCATGGCAAGACTTGATAGGGTAAAAAACTTGACGGGGCTGGTTGAGTGCTATGGTAAGAGCAGCAAGCTGAGGGAACTAGTAAATCTTGTTGTGGTTGGTGGTTACATGGATGTCAAGAATTCAAGGGACAGAGAAGAAATGGCTGAGATTGAAAAGATGCATAGTCTCATTAAGCAATACAATTTGCATGGCCAGTTTCGTTGGATATCAGCTCAAATGAACCGTGTCCGTAATGGTGAGCTCTATCGTTACATTGCAGATAAAAGAGGAGTTTTTGTGCAGGTATGTGATCCTCCTGTTGTGCAGTGAAATGACTTGTTTGTCCGCAAAAAATCAAATTCTTAAAAAGAAAACATAATTTTCTTCATTACAGCCTGCTTTCTATGAAGCTTTTGGCCTCACAGTTGTAGAAGCCATGACTTGCGGGCTTCCTACATTTGCCACTTGTCATGGTGGCCCTGCAGAGATCATTGAGCATGGTGTTTCAGGATTCCATATTGATCCCTATCACCCTGATCAGGTGGCTGAACTTATGATTGAATTCTTTGAAAAATGCTTCAACGATCCAAGTCACTGGAACAAGATTTCTGATGGAGGGCTGAAACGAATTTATGAAAGGTCCGGATCTGGTCAATGAACCTTCATAATTAAAAACTTGGTCGACTTGGTTGTGACTAATTCAAAATCAATTCTGCAGGTACACATGGAAGATATATTCGGAGAGGCTCCTAACATTGGCTGGGGTTTATGGCTTCTGGAAATATGTGTCTAAGCTTGAGAGAAGAGAGACTCGTCGTTATCTTGAGATGTTTTACATTCTCAAGTTCCGTGATCTGGTTAGTAATCTTATCTCAATCACTCCATGCAATGTCATATCTCCAGTAATCTAAGCAAATCATGGTCTTTCTTGTGAAAGAGTTCACCATCTGTGCTACAACAATTTTCTTAACTGTAGACAAGTATATCCACAATGAATTTAAAGCTTCTAATTCTGTTAGACACAAAGTTCAGTTCATTAAATCTAATAATCTGCTTGGTGATTTAAGACAGAAATATTATAAACTATCGTATGTGATTTTGATTCAGGCAAAGTCCATCCGGCTAGCTGTTGATGAGCAGCACTGAGCGTCATCTGCTAAAGCAGCTTTCTACTTTGTTACTCTTTATGTGCTTATGTATGAGGTTGCTACTGTTGTTTTTAACTCTTTTTCATTATGTATTAAATAATGTGGAAACTCCCTGTTGACGAGTATCAAGCTATAAGCAACAACAATAAACGACCAACAGTTTAGGCAGGAGTTGCTATTCTAACATTCAGCGTGAATTTTTATAATGGAAAATTTATGGAATCACAAACTCTTGTATTTATAAAAAACCTGAACAAATAAGCTTGTTCAGGTTTGATGTAGTAATTAATAGTTTTTTGAAAAAAAAATTAAAAAAATAAAAAGAAATCATTTGATCCTATCATAATTTCAATTCAATATCATTTCTATAAAACTGTTAACTGTGTTAATTTTGATTCGTAGGCCGCATCATTTGTATCAGTCGAGCAAACGCACTCATTCGAATCGCTCCAAAAAAAAAAATAAAAATTCCTAGTAAGTCTAATTTGCTGATACGACGAGCGCATCCTTCCACAAGGTTCTAATTTGCTGGCCAAAAGAAGGCAGCGCCAGGCATCTCGCCTAAAAAGTATCTCAAACCTCGAAAGTTTCTTTAAAACAGAAAATTTTATCCAAAACACACATCACGTCACGCGACTCATAACGGTGCGTCAGCACCACTCGCAACACCCATTTCCCCAGTCGAGCGACGCATTCAACTCCAATAAATTACTACAACAATATTATAACAAAATATATACATATATACTATATTATATCATATCTCGAGATAATGATGAGAAGTCGAGAACAAAACCTTTCCACTCCAATCATTTGATTAATTCATTTGAAGCTCTCATTGTTTGTTATTTTAGCGTTGATTGCGTATACGACGAGATCGAGAAATCAATTCATAATGGCGAGCCGAACAGGTGATCTAGTGAGCCCCGCCCAACCAGCTCACCAGCTCGACCTCGATGCTTTGCTCCGTTACGCCTCCGTTAACGTCCCTGGCTTCCCGCGCTCTCCTTCTAAATTCACTATTTCTCAGGTATTTTTTTATTTTTGACTTGTTTATTTATCTGTGTTTTTGAATTTTAATTAATTATTTATTTATTTTGCTTTTAGTTTGGACATGGACAATCGAACCCGACGTTTCTTATGGAAGTAGGTTCCGGAGCGGCAGTGAAACGGTACGTTTTGAGGAAGAAGCCTGCCGGTCAATTGCTTGAGTCTGCTCACGCTGTCGATCGAGAGTTTCAGGTGGCATTTCTGTAATTTTCTATATGCATACATACATCCGCAGACTTGAATATATCATAAATGTCACATTTATCGATTATTTATACATATAACAATTATATATAACAAAATTCAAGTAGAATCTTGAATCTTTTGATGTGACAGGTTCTTCGGGCGTTAGGTGATCATACAGTAGTTCCAGTTCCTAAAGTGTTCTGTTTGTGTACTGATCCTAATGTTATTGGAACTGCATTTTACATCATGGAATTTTTGGAAGGACGGATTTTTCTTGACTCAAAGTTGCCTGTAATGCACTTTTTCTCTTTAATCTCTGACTTGATGAGTTGATAATCAAATTGAATTAGTGTAAGAATTTGCCTTTGGCTTGAAATTTTGGATTTTGGTGTTGATATGTCTGATTAGGGTGTGGCACCGGCAAGGAGAAGAGCTATATATCGAGCAACTGCAAAAGCATTAGCTTCTATTCATTCGGCTAATGTGGATATGATTGGACTGGGTAAATATGGAAGACGAGACAACTACTGTAGACGGCAGGTTCTTGAATTCTTTTTGAAAGTTTTAGCTAATTTATTGCTTTGTAGGTTTTTGCTTTAAAGCAAAGAATTTGAATGTACAGCTTATAATATGAAATTGCAGTGTAGAAGCTGTAAATTTAGAAAGGAGAGATAACTTATAATATCTTGCAACTAAGAGGCACCTTTGATTTTTGCTTTTTTTTCAGATAGAAAGGTGGGCTAAACAATATATTGCTGCAACAGCTGAGGGTAAGCCTGCAAGTAATCCCAAAATGTTTCAGCTGATTGATTGGTTACGGCAGAATATTCCCCCTGAAGATTCATCTGGAGTAGCAGCAGGCATAGTTCATGGGGATTTTCGAATTGATAATCTTGTGTTTCATCCTATTGAGGTCTGGAACTCCTAAATTCCTTTATTAACTTATATTCGTAGATTTTTCTCTAACATAGCTATCTACGTGGTTTAAATATATGTCATTAATTTAATTATGATCACTCATTATTGTAAAACATTAGCCCTCAACCCTTGCTTTTTCTTGTAAAATGAAATATAGAATGTGTGGTTGTTTATACTTGTGTTGAATGAAAGCTCAATTTTAACATATATTTCTGAATAGCTTATATAGTCCGAGTTGCACTTTTGATAATAACATCTTAATGCAGGATCGCGTGATTGGTATTCTCGACTGGGAATTATCTACTCTTGGAAACCAGATGTCTGATGTCGCATACTGCTGTCTGGTACTAAGTCAATTCTCAACTTTAGTTTCTGTCGTGGAAAGAGCTATACCCTCTTGCTTTGTTCCTTATGTAGCACAGGCCATTCTGTGGACACGTAATATTCCTTTTAATGTATGAGGGGTTTGTTCAGGGCAGCCTTTATGCTAATTACTTATTCCCTTTCTTGGCAGCCTTATACTCTGGTTATTGGGCAGAACAAACATCTGGATGCAGGTTTTGAAGTTACTGGAATTCCAGAAGGGATTCCCTCACAGGCCGAATTTCTGGATGACTACTGTTCTGCATCTGTAAGACGCATGTCTAACACTGATTAAACTGTGGTACTTGTGTACAGTTCCACACACTCTCTGTCGCCTTCTTGTCCTCATATGATGAAATTCTGGTGATATTTTGAAAATTTTTTTTTTTTTAATTTTGATTTCCTTCTTGGTTTTGTTTTAATATTTTCAAAAGGAGTCTAGTGGATGGTTGAGGAAGGCTATAAGTATGGATCATGATAATTCAGTTTTCTGGGACTCATGATTTCATAATGTTTTGTCAATATGCACCACTTGCGCATCTTATGGAAAGTGATGTCTATCGAATATATTGCACTACTAAAGCATGTAAACCAGGGGATACTAGTTGATAATAATGAATTAATCTATCTTTAAATATGGTAAGGATGATTGGTAAGGTTTGATTTTTGACATGCTCTCAAGGTTTTGCTAATTTTCAGATGATCTTTACTCCCTTGTAAATGTGATGGTTATTCTAGAATTCTCATCAGTGTTATCCTCCTACCTTATTGAGGACTGACTTATACTATGAATGCTGAAATGTAGGGAAAACCATGGCCCAGCAAGGTGTGGAAATTCTATGTTGCATTTGCTTTATTCCGTGGGGCATCAATTTACACAGGCGTATATAACAGATGGCTTCTGGTATTCAGTGATGAGAACGAGCTAGATGCTTGAGAATTAAGTGCTACAAAGCTTTTGTGTTGAAATATCAGGCCACTTATATGATATTTCTATTTACTATGACCTTGCAGGGTAATGCTTCAGGAGGTGAACGCGCCCGATATGTAGGAGATCATGCCAACGAGATTATAAATTTTGCTATGGATTTTATTGCACGGAAATCTGTGCTTCCAGAGTATCCTCCATCTGGTAATTTAATCATTCAAAAGTATATTTGGACCTGAGGATACCAATACTTTTACACAAAATACTTTGCTTCGTACATGAACTTTGTATGGAATGAAAATAATGGATTACACTACAGTGTTTGTTTCTCTTTTTAACCTCATAATTTACTATGTTTTCATAGTTCTATAAAACATGATGTAGGATGTTACTAGAAGATTTTAGGATTTTAATTATTTTAGAACATTTTAATTTTTGCCATTTTAATTAGCGTCTTACTAGCTATGTGTCTAGTGTTTTATTTCTAGTTTAATTGTGATGTAGTTTCCCTATTTAAGTTAACTTCGAGAAGTATGTTTACCCTATTATAAACAGAAAGGTCTTGTCATTGTTTTTCCTAAACTATTTTGATTGGAAAAACCCCTCTTTTATAATTCTCTTTGGATTATCTATCAAAATCTCTCTCATAGAGTCGTTTAAATTAGAGTGTCATCTAATCTCGTTGCAAAACATTAATATTAAAGTCTTGTCACACTGTCAACTCGTTTAGATTATAACGAAATCTGGTATCGCTTTGACTAGAGTAATAAGCTAATCGCATTGGCTATGCTGTTATTGGAACAGTATCTAGTGTTTATCTACCCTATCAATCCGCTCTTACTATCCCGCATCATATTTATTGGCATTCATATAGAGGGAGAGTTATAAAGCCTAGATTATCCAAAGAACAATGATTATTTGCTGTGCTGCGCAGAGGCATTATAACTTTTCTTTATCATGGCTGTAGTATATTCAACGATCATCATTCCTTGCCTGCTATTTGATTTACTGTATGCAAAACAATTAGCCTAAAGTAGTTTTATCCAACTTATCCAATTTTACTTGCACAAGCGGATGGAAAACAATTTGGAAATGAGAACAAAATTCAAAACATTCTAGACGAAAGAGGAAGGTTTGTTCCCAGCCAAAGGGTTCTGGAACTGAGAAACAAATTGATTAAGTTCATGGAAGATTACATATACCCCAATGAAAAAGAATTCGAAAAACTTGCTCAATCTGATGCACGCTGGACAATTCACCCAGAGGAGGAGAGGTTAAAGGAGCTGGCAAGGAGAGAGGGGTTATGGAACTTATGGATACCGGTATGTTTCCATATCTGCTCCCAGTCATATTTCTTTGTTTCTGATTTCTGTATTTTCCTTTGCCCTTGCTACTCTTCTTAGCTAAAAAGAGGGTGGTTGGTGCTAATTAATTTGTTTCATTTTAATTGCAGTTTGACAGTGCTGCCAGGGCGAGAAAGCTAATCTTTGGTGAGGGTCCAAATCCTATTTCTGATGGTGGACAAGATCTCTTATTCGGGGCAGGCCTCTCAAACCTTGAATATGGGTATCTATGTGAGATCATGGGTCGTTCCTTTTGGGCTCCGCAGATCTTTAATTGTAGTGCACCTGACACAGGAAATATGGAGGTAAATATTATTTCCACGTTTGTTAGAATCTCGGCAGCAATCATTTTCCATTGTCACCATGTTGCCCTTCCTCTCTCATTTTTGGAGGTGCCAATTCTCTTTGCCTAAGAAGCATTATTCTTGGTAATGACGGTTGTCACTTTCAGAAATATTTTTATGAGCTCTTGTAATCTGCACAATGCCAGGAAGGATGACATGGTTTATTTTGCTGCATATATCATCTTCAAGTTTGTTGGGTCTGATTATTATGCTTAAGCATTTCATTCTAGGTACTATTGCGATATGGAAATAAAGAACAACTAGAAGAATGGCTTATTCCATTGCTCGAGGGGAAGATTCGGTCTGCATTTGCAATGACAGAACCGCAAGTTGCCTCTTCTGATGCAACCAATATTGAGTGCTCTATTAAAAGGTAGATTTCTCATCATGACTCGTAAATCGAATGAACCTTTTTATCTACTAAATAGGGTGAAAGTTATTTTTCATTTTATTTTAGTGACAAAAAATCTGATGAAAATCAGTAGGCATTATATTTCTTTGTTATCATGCTTCATTGTAGATAATTATACAATTTAGTTGGAGCTTCTTCTCAGAATTTTATGACTGTTAATGGATTTCTTGTACAGACAAGGGGCTTCCTATATCATCAATGGGAACAAGTGGTGGACTAGTGGAGCCATGGATCCAAGATGCAGAGTTCTTATAGTCATGGTTAGTTCTTCTAAAATGGCGTGGCATGAATAGTTTTATTTGTTGTTCATGTAGCTGAAGTGGGTGGTCTGAATCAATCTGCAGGGAAAAACTGATTTCTCTGCCGCTAAGCATAAGCAGCAATCTATGATCTTAGTTGATATCAAGACTCCTGGTGTACACGTGAAGAGACCACTCTTGGTGTTTGGCTTTGATGATGCGCCTCATGGGCATGCAGAAATTTCATTTGAGAATGTGTGTGTACCCGCAAAGAATATTCTGCTAGGGGAAGGACGCGGATTTGAGATTGCCCAGGTACAGTTGTTGTATGCATTTCACTATCACAGGGAAGTCTGTCCTGATTAAAATTTTTATTATGAGTGTATATACATGTCTTGAACGCAGTAGCATGGAGATGAAAAGAACATGGTAGAATGTAGATTTTTGACTTCTATAGATTGATAACAGCTGTGCAGTGCAGTTATTAGATGGAGTCTGTGAGTGGATTTATGCTAGGGACTGCATTGTTATTTGTGCAGGCATACAATTTGAATATTTCATCTCCTTTTGCTTCTCTTTACTTACTTACAGGGTAGACTAGGCCCAGGAAGGCTGCACCATTGCATGAGACTGATAGGTGCAGCTGAGCGTGGCATGCAGCTGATGGCTGAGAGGGCTCTTAGTAGAAAAGCGTTTGGAAAGTTTATTGCTCAGCATGGTTCTTTTCTTTCAGAGATGGCCAAGGTGATCTAAGTTAGCTCCAGATTTGGGAAAAATTCTCAAAATTCTACTGTTCTACCTCTGAGGGGAAATTAATTATGTAATCTGAAAGTGAATTTGGTAACCAAACTGATCTTTGTTACTGGTGGTGTCATGCAGTGCCGAATAGAACTGGAGAGGACCAGATTGTTAGTTCTCGAGGCAGCTGACCAGCTTGATCGCCTTGGAAACAAAAGAGCTCGTGCAACCATTGCAATGGCAAAGGTAACCGATGTACCTTCTAATTTAATTATCGTTTAATGAGACCCTGGTTTATTGGTTTATTTATATCCATCACCCGTATTGTGTGAAATTTCTTTGATGCATGGGGCAGGTAGCTGCTCCAAACATGGCACTGAAAGTGCTGGACATGGCAATGCAAGTGCACGGTGCGGCTGGCTTTTCAACCGACACTGTTCTGTCACATCTCTGGGCCACAGCAAGAACTTTGAGAGTTGCAGATGGACCTGATGATGTCCACTTGGGGACAATTGCCAAGTTAGAGTTACACAGAGCTAAGCTCTGAAAATTTAAAATTTCACACAGGATATATCAACAATCTGGAAAAAAAAAAAAATTTTGGGTTTTTTTTTTTTTGGGGGGGGGGGGGGAGATTTAAATAGGAAAACGAAAAAAATGAAAAGAGAGAATAATTTGGAATGTGAAAGGGTAATATTGTAGAGCTCTGTTATGGCAATGAGGCAATCAGAATCGAGCAGTCGATACTGGGAGTCTGGGATGTTTCCACAAAACACATCTCTCCATTGAAATAATTGTTAATCGTTTAATCAGATCTTGGTTGATACTTTTACCAGTGGGAGATTTATTTAATTAACAATGTTGCTCAAAATAGATATTTTAAAATGCAAGAATAACGGAAAAGGGCGTAAGGCAAACACGGAAACACCCTTCTTTTCGAGCAATCCGGGAATATACCAGCGAAATAAAACTTCAATTCTGGTGTGGGTTAGTGTGTGTCAGTTTGTAATTATTGTCGATTTAATTCGGAAGTGAACATGTCACGTGCCATAGAGTAATTTGACAATTAAGTTCATGAAGCGTGTTGTGGGTATATTGTTTTACAGCGCCGTTATTTTCCCTGAGTCTAATCCTGAAAATTTTACAAAAACGACGTCGTATTTGGGCTTTTTCCTTTTAATTTCAGATGCCAGTGCTGTGTCGAGCAACCCGTTGCAATCCAAATGACGTCGTTCTCCTTCAATCTGTTTCAAGCACACGAGCACGAGCATATGCTTTGTCCTACGTTTTCCTTTCAACCACAATACTCCAGTTACAAAACCCTAAGTACAAAACTCCAAAATTGCAAAACCCCAACTGGTTCTTCAAAATTAGTTTCAATTTGTACGTGGGCTTTGGCATATTATTGTTCCTAAATTTAATGATTGTGAGCTAAATCGTGAGCATTTATATCTATATTAGCATTTGTTTCTATATTATTGTTTATAAATTTAATGAATATAGGATAACTAGTTAATAACATTCTGAATTTGTTTTTAAATTTAATGAATCTTGAAGATGCTTCATTATGTGGCTCGCGTGATGGCTATGAGTTGTGAGTGATGGCAATTGTGGCTAGAGAACTCGAGGAATGCTGAGATTGCAGATTTTGTGGCTATGAAAATTGATTCAAAACGATTCGTTTTCATCAAAACGAAAGGAAAAAGTGTTAAATTCCAAATGATGCATTTTCATTTTAATCAAAACAGTGAGTGTCAATTCCAGGCTTGAGTCGGGGTGCGAGTCAAGAGTGTCAACTTGCGACTCAAGCCCCAAATTGACACTCACCGTTTTGATTAAAAAATGAAAATGCACTGTTTGGAATTAACACTTTTTTTTCGTTTCGTTTTGATGAAGCCGAAACAAACCGTTTCAAATCAATTCTCACAGCCACAAAATCTGTAATCTCATCATTCCTCAAATTTTCCAGCCACAATTGCCATCGCTCACAACTCATAGCCATCACGCGAGCCACAGACGACAGACCATAAAATAAAACAGTTCAAGATTCATTAAATTTAAAAACAAATTCAGAATGTTATTAACTAGTTATTCCATATTCATTAAATTTATAAACAATCATATAGAAACAAATGCAAATACCGATACATATGCTCACGATTCAGCTCGCAATCATTAAATTTAGGAACAATAATATGCCAAAGCCCACGTACAAATTGAAACTAACTTTGAAGAATCAGTTGGGGTTTTGCAATTTAGGAGTGCTGCACTAAGGGTTTTGTAACTGAAGTATGGTGGTTAAAAGGAAAACGCAGGACAAAGCATATGCTCGCACTCGTGTGCTTGAAATGGATTGAAGGAGAACGACATTGTATGCTTTGAAACGAATTGAAGGAGAACGACATCGTTTGGATTGAAACGAACTACTCGACACAGCGCTGGTAGCTGGAATTAAAGGGCAAAAAGATCAAAACGAAACAACGTCGTTTTTGTGGGATTTTCGGGGTTTGACTCGGGGGGAAACAGTAGCACTGGTACATGACAATGAAATAAATTTCTTTATTCATTTTACCTTCTTTGAAAAATAACAAAAACAAAAATTTTCATAAATGGTTGAAATTACTTATCTAATCATTTTACAATTGAATGGGTGAATGGGTGAATGTTATTATATCGCTTGAAGTGGAATCTCTTAAGATATTTGTAGTGTACTGTTATGGTATTACTCTAATCTTAATGTGTAATTTGGCTGGTTTTGGGGCGAGATATCAACTCTATGTCAAAAGTTATAATACACAATTACATTAAGGGTGGGGTTATTCGAACCTATCTATTTCTTCTCTAGACCATTTTTTTTCAATTGCAAATTTTATAATCTAAATAATTTTTGAAAAACTTACTTAACTAACCCTTTCTTCTTTTTCTCTTCTCAATTTTAGAAATTATGATCAATTTATTAAGATATATTATTTTAGTTACAAATAATTGATATTACTAATTAAGAGGAACAAAAATTCCTATTTAAAAATCAATATTAATGAAACTTTATCAACCTTGAAGATTAATGAATATCAAGAAATTAATTTTTATCAAACACAAAAGTTAATGAATATTAAGGAAAAAAAGATCTTACATATAAAAAAACATGAAATATAGATGACGATATATTAAGAAAGACAAAAAAATAAAAAATAAAAAGAGAGTGAAATCGTGTGTTTAGTTTACACAATATGACAGTAGAAAGAGAATATATAATTGTGAGGTAAAGAAAGAAAGTGATTGATAAAAAATAATTTTTAAATTTTTAATGATAGGTTATTTAAACTAACAAAATTTTTCTGTATACTTAAATAAAATAACGGAACGAACAAAGGGCAAATGAGGGTGGTCCAACATAGCTTGAGCAGGGCTGGCATCCAGGTCGGCTTCTCTCTTTCAAGAGCCAGGAAACCCAATTACAGCGTTTTTGAAGGCCAATCCAAAGGAGCAAGGGACAGAGCCAGCAGTGTGTTTGCTCAGCCATCTTAATCTCCCTAATCGGGTCACAACTCAGAGCCGCGGGATTTGCAGTCTTATTGGTTTTTATTTTTTATTTTTTATTTTTTTTTTCGGACGTTGCAGTCTTATTAGTTTTGATGGGGGATAAGCGGCATGTTGGACGGTATTGGCATATGTTACATTTTATAGATTCTCAATTTATGGATGAAAATGAGTGGTATTATCAAGAGTTTGGGCAAGTTTCTCTAAGACAATTTAGTAGAGATTGTATGTGGAACAGACCAATATGCAGCTTAAATATTGTTCCCAATCACAAACATTGAGATTACTTGATTAATTAAGTGCTACAATGTATATTGTAAAAGGTGCATGGCTATTACCCTTTTGAGCAAATTTAAGAAATGTAATTAAGAAATATAATTATGATTTAATATGTGTCATCTCATAATAATTATTGATTTTTTAAGCGACCAACAATGTCACCTATTAATTAGACTATTAATTTAGTCAAGCTTATCTAATTTTGATTGTTTCACAAGTACTGAAATCCTAAATAAACTTCTATATCGCTCCATTTTGTCTAATTTTTTTGAAAAATAACAAAAAATAACACTAATGATTCTTGTTCTCTTTCTTTTTTGCTTATCCAGTAAATAATTTATAATTTAAAGTTATCGGTGTCAGCTAATTCAATTGGTAATATCTCTTTAATGAAAATAAGAAGTTTGAGATTATAATCTCACGATTTGAAATTATAATCTCACATTCACATAAAAGGATTGAGAATCAAGATGCCATCAAACTATTAAGTAATTGAAAAAAGAAAATTCTATTAACTTAAAGTGCTATTTTTTCTTAATTATTACTATATAAAAGTGGTTAATTTTGCCACAAATGATGATATCACCCCTCACACCTAACTTGAGTACAAACTGAAAATCATTTAGAGAATAAAAGGCAACGAGTCATCAACCCAAGTAAAGGATTAAACATGAAATAAAATGTTACATGCAAGCCTTAGGTATAGCTTCAGAATCTAATCTGATCAGCTCAATTCATCTGATCCACAAAAATTCGGTCCATAAAAATCTGATTTATTGATTGAATTAGATTGAAGATTTAAAAATACACTGTCTGTGGATTGCATATGAATTTACTTCTGTTAATCTGTAAAAATCCGCGAATCCACAAAAAAATAAAACAATATATTTTTTTAACTAAAAAAATAAAATTAAAAAATGTGGCCTTACTATTTACTAATAAATAAATAAGTTAAAATATAGTTATATTAATATTATACATATCTTATATAATAAGTTTAAATGTAGCAATTCTAAATGGAAGTAATTATATTAAATTTGATTGTATATATGGAAACGATGTCGACAATAAGAAGAAAAAGATTACCGTTGTTAGCATTTGTTCATTGATATTAGTGGCTATGCTAGTTGGTGTTAACCACAACACCGGCGAAACCAGTCAACCAAGGGGGTTTTCCACGTCAAGCAAGGCGGTAAAGAACATTTATCAGCCAACGGAGAACAAATAAACTTGTTAAGATGGCCTCACAACCCACGCTGCCGCGCTAGCGAAGCTGACCCTAAAGAATTGATCAAGGTGGGGTTTCAAACAAGCCATGAAGAAGTCTAGGACTTTGAATGAGACAGCAGCGAAACATCCAAGCTCTTGAGAATTGCCAGCATTTAATGTACTATGCTGTTAATGATCTCAGTAAATCTGTTACTCACATGGATGCTTTAGAAACTTGCAAATCTAGAAGACCGTGTAGAAGATCTCAAAGTTTGGCCCAATGGGGCAATTACATTTCGAGAAAGTTGTGTGTATGAGTTTGAAAATGCATCCGATACCGAAGCTGATGAAAAGATTAAAAAACTGTTGAACACATTGTTAATGTACTATGCCAGTGTTGACTTTTATGACTTGTCCTCTAGAGCTTTGAAAAAATTGACTGTAAATACCCAAACTTGGTTAATTTAGATTATTCTTGTAATCATTCATGCCATGACTTTTGGTCAATCAAATTTTCATTTCTGACTGCGGCCTTAATATAATAGGCTCATACTTTTCTGAATACTGATAGTAATGTGTTGTCCGTAATTTGATTTTGGTTTGGCTATATTGTCTATTAATTGCTGGCATTGTAGGAGCAATATTCGGCAACTGCCAAATGGACACACTCTCACCGGCACCATAGACTTCATCTTTGGTAACGCCGCGGCGGCTTTTTTCCAGGACTGCACATTAATAGTCAAAAAAACCAACGGACGGCCAGATGTGAGCCATATCGGGAATCATTCTTCAGAACTGTGCATTCACCCGGTGAAAGATGTCCACAAAGCAAACATAGTTTACTCCTGGAAAAGGTACTAAGAAGACTGATGCTCCACAATGCTGCTGATTTCACTGTGGAAACCTATCACAAATATGAATTTCACTATAGGAACCCCCACAATCGGCTCATGGGCTCATCAAAGTGTAGAGTAGAAGCAGATTATTTTTCAGCAGCTAGCTAATTCATTATAATACAGTTGTTTAGCTAGTTACTTACTGGTAACGTAGTTAAATCAAGGGGATTTAATTAAATGAGAAGAATGCTTTTTGGGAAGATACTTCTCCCTTTAAATTAACTATTGTCACCTAGGCCTCTTCACTAACAATGTAAGGGCAAAATCAATCCAGCTAATTTCAACTTGAAAAAAAAAAAAAAAAAAAAAATCAACTGACGAGACAGATTACACGTGCGAAATATTTATGAAAATTAAAAAACTCATTTAAATTCAGGTATCCTTCGATCACGAATGATACGGGCCTGCTGGGCTATTATGTGCGAACTCTTAACAAAGGCCAATGCTATCGGCACCCCCGTAAAATTCTTATGCAACCCCTTTTGTTATTTTACTACTTTAACCTCGCTGGAATTATTTGAGAAGACATTTTCATTTTCATTTTACGGGCTGACGCCTCTTAAGAACTCTTCTATTTAGGTGATGAAAAATTAAAAAAAAAAAAAAGGAAAATCTGTGAATTAATATTATCTTTAAAACAATGAATAGTTTCGTATGAGTTGTATCGAAAATAATTTTAAAAAAATGGTATTAACATTTTTAATGATAATAATTCCTTATAAAATATTATCGATACCTTTCCTTAGTCCGGATCGATTACTTTAGAGCAATTAATTCTTCGAAGCCCACAAAAGTCAAA
Organism: Citropsis articulata; assembly: GCA_030449925.1. NCBI lineage: Eukaryota > Viridiplantae > Streptophyta > Magnoliopsida > Sapindales > Rutaceae > Citropsis > Citropsis articulata. Next base: position 1,857,676 of record JASUUH010000077.1, read on the forward strand.
GAAATTGAGTTTGTTTTCCCCAGAGTTTGTGAGGGTGTTGAAGTTCGAGCAAATATAAATGAATTTATTTATTTACAAAAGAGGTTAATAAAGGCTTAACGAGAAAAGAGATTAGGCAAGGTTATTTTGGAAATTACGTACAGGGGTTAGTCGCCGTACTCGTTAACAAACCCAAAAGCCCATCTCAATTCAAATGAAAAAACACTTGGAGAGCGAGCGGGAAAAACGATAACGTTTTCAACTGGCAAAAAAAAAAGAAAAACAAGAAGGAAAAATCCCCAAATCTCACCAGCTTCAAATCCAAAATCAGTCAAAATTCATCAGTAATTTTCCCGCACTTTCTTTCCAATTTTCTCGGGAAACAATCAATTCCCCAAGCCCCAGATTCCCAGACTTTCCCCTCTTACACCATCTATCCCCGAAACTTTCCAAATGAACTCAAATCACGATGCGGCGTCGTGCAATCATCTGTTAAATCATGAATAAAGGAACCAACAACAGCCAAGCGGAGGCGCCGGAGGGAGGCAGCGATGTCAGGTTCACGGTGCAGCCGGAGCGCGAGCTACAAGCCAATTGGGAAGTTGACTTGGCCAAGAAGCTCGAAGACTATCTCTTAAAGATTTGCTCCGGTCAAGTTACCGCCTCTGAAAGTCTCGATAGCATTTCTGTCAATTTCGCCGAAGGTTCCGCTTTTTTTAACTTTTTTTTTTCAATTCCAGATTCTATTTTTGTAATTAAAACTGTCTGTGTGTTGACTCTTTTGTGTGTGAGTGTGTGTTGGGAAATGTAGCTGCTTTGCTAGTTCAGGGCTCGGTTCAAGTGTATAGCAGAAAAGTTGAATATTTGTACAATTTGGTTTTGCACGCTTTGGAGTTTATTTCTCAGAAGAGGTTAGTGGACTTATATATTTTATTTACTATTGTTATTATTATTCGATAAACGTAAATAAAATTTGGTTAGGGTTTCTTTAAATTTTATTATGATTTGTTCATTTTGCTTAGTGAGCTATGGTCTTCATGGTGATGTATGATTGTTGTTACTAATATAAGAGGGGACTTCTTTTGTTCATCTATCAATTGATTTTTCGAGCAGATTTTATGTTTTACAGAATATTCGAGTCATCTTAGGATTTTCTTTTATTATTTCAATTGAGTTAAAAAGTGATGAAACTATGCCAGGAACTTGGTTACTATTTGTACTGTATTTAGTATTTATGTTTATTGAAACAGCCAGCAGGATCAAATAGAGGGCACACCAGTCCAGGCTGAAGAAAGTGGATCCCATGCAGTTGCTGGGGAAGAAAATGATTTCTTTTGGGGCTTTGATGACGTCCCAGGTAGCCTTTAACCAGATAGTTTGGTTTTATTATAGAGAAAGCACAATCTAAACTTTGGCTACATTGCAGTGGAAGTAAAAAATTGCTTGGACAGTCCAAATGGAAAGGATACTTCCTTGAATCTCTTTGTGAAGCCCCCTGCAAATTTAGTTGTTCTTGAAGGTGATTGCTTGGACACTGTTGGTGATGGCACAGAGTTAGAGTCCTATCTGGTATTACTGTTGCTTTTATTTTGTAATATGTCCCAACATTTACTAATTATGTATTCTTACTAATTTATTTTGTTGTTCCAGTTAGCCACCAGTGATCTTTACCGGGATTTTATTCTATTAGATACATATGATTGTGTAGCAGTTGATGATTTTTTGGAGGGAGATGAAGTTTGTAAAGGGCCTAATGATTTCTACAAGGGCAGCTCAACTCGCAAGAGCTTTCAGTCTCCCACAAGACGTTCAGGTGGTACTGCACATAAGTCTTCTCTTGCAAAGAACAAAGATGTCAATCTCCCGGCTTCACCTAGAGTTGCTTGCAGTTTTGATGTGGGCGCCAATCCTCCTGTCAATGACAATTTTGGAGACAACTATCGTGGATTTGATATGGATGATAATTATTCAGAACCTGGGGACTTTGACAATTCTGATGATGAGGATGATCCTTGGAAGCCTTTAAATCCCCATGAACCTGGGAACTTGAAAGTGAAACCCTTCAGAAAAGGTTGTTAAACTATATGATTTAGTTATTTATCCTTATGGTCTAAATATGTGCCTAATTTATGGCTCTGTTTGATCTTGCCTTATGAGCAGTAAAAACTTTCAGAAGAAACGGGGTAAAGTCTGCTAAGCGAATCTCAATAAGCACTATCTTTCCACTTGCGAAATTGCGTGGTACTATCAGCCCGGAGCTCACTGAAATTTGGGAGGCACGACATAAATTGTTTGAAGAAAAAAGGGCGTCCCAACCACCTTCATTATACGAAAAGGTTCTGCTCTCCAGATTTTGTGTTTGCTTGACTTGTCTTAAGGTTGTTGCCTAAACACTGATGTTCCTGTTGCAGCTCCGGCAATCACTTGCTAATGAAGGACATGAAACATTTGATGCTTTTGCTAATCGTGGTTATTACGAAGACAAGGGATATGATAGTGGGGACCCAGATATCGGGCATCCTGATTTCGATATGCCAGATGGCATGTATATGGACGAAGATGTGCCTTTTCCGCATGACAAGGTATCCAGACAAAGTTTCTGTTTTATTCAATTTAAGCTTATTATATAACAAAATAGTGGTTTCAAATGTTATTGTCGTATCTTTACACAGCATGATGATGGCCCAGCTCCCTTTGAACCCAATGAAGCATTTCAACATGGAAGTCAAGATTCTCATCCAAACCTAGAAGATCTGTGTCGCTCTCACCTGGTAAGCTTTGATTTTCCTGAACTTGCATCTGTTTATCGTAATTGCAGATTTTCAGGTTGTGTTAGGCTGTTACTAAAGGAATTGAACATGTTTAATTGTTTATTTCTTTATCCAGAACTACACTTCTGTAGTGTGCTTGCATGTTTACCTTTGACTGCATTTAGACATTTGGCCTACCCATATTCAAGAACCAGTTGCAATGTATAGTTTGGGGTTTTGTAGCAAAGACATTACAGGAAATATGAGCCTGGTATCAGCAATTTGTTTATGAATGTTCAATTTTTCTGAGATAGTACTCTCCTTAGTTACTGCTAAAATGTTCCATTGTCACTTGACTACCTTTACTCTTGCAGGATGCTCTTCTTGCTAATATAGCTGAAACCGAGAAGCAGACAGAATTGGCTGCTCGAGTTTCATCCTGGAAACAGAAAATTGAGAACAACTTGGATGAGCAAGTAATTTACTGCTTTACTCCCTTCTATCCTGAATCCAGTTTTCTTTGACTATCTAGCACCTTCAATTTTATAACTTTTGTTTGCCTCTCCTTAAGTTGCTTTACGGTTTATTGATTGTTGAATTCCTTGTTTTTTATAGGATTCGCACCCTCCATTTGATATTCATGATTATGGAGAAAGTATTATTAACAAGCTATCACTTGAAGGAGACAATGGAAATACCACATCCTTCGCTGATGTTGTGAAGGGCCAGCATAAGTACGATGTGGCTCGAACATTTTCTGCACTTCTTCAGTTGGTAATTCCCTTCTTCTATTTGAAACTCTAGGTGTGCTTGTTTTCTAGCTTAAGTAGATTGATTCTGATTGAAATGTTGTTTAAATACCAGTGTAAAACTTCGTAAAGGTCTTTGAGTCCTTTTTTTTTTTTCCCCTAACTTTTTCTTTGGGAAAAGAGAATAATGTGTTTTGAGCTTTTACTTCAATGAGAAGCTTTGCTGGTGAAGTCATTTCAAAGAGGCAAGTAAGCTATTTTCTGTGTGATAAGAGAATTGCCATGGGTTTATACTTTTTAGGTGAACAATGGAGATGTCGATTTGGATAGGAGAGGGGAGCAGAGCGAGTCCACTTGTTATACGGCATTGAATCCTTTTTATGTTCGGCTGCTCAACCATGAGAGAAAGCGAGTGGAAACACAATTCCGATTACCAAAAAAGAGGCTTAAATCTCCATCAAGAAAAGGACCTAGCAAAGGTGACAGAGAGAAGTCTCCAAGTTTCAATCCATCCTCAGGATATGGATCTTCAGCGGTGTCATCACAACCAAGTTGTAACTTCTCTATGAAGCTTGGAGGGGTAAGATGCACTCCTGAGGGCAAGAGGAGACGAAGGTCTCGATTGGTTGAACCGGTTGACTTACATTCATCGGGTTGACCTAGTTGGGTCAGTCTTAAATCGCTGGGCAAATTCAACTACCCAATTGGATGGCTCAAGAGCAGATTATAGAATTGACTTCATTGTAATTCTATATTATTGACAATTAGTTGTATCTTTTTTCTATCAATGTAACTTATTCTAGATCTGTAGTTATCACTTATCAGTCCAGAGACCTTGTAATTGAAATACATTTTTACCTTGTAGAATGATCAAGTTCTTGTACTATATATATCATGCTCACAATCGATTTGTACTTGCTGATCAGACTAATAATTAAAGCCCTTGTTTACAAGTATAAATATGTGCAACTATGCAGGCATTAGTGTATTACCGAATTCAAAGTTGCTTGAGATTCTCTCACAGTGACATCTTGTTTTGTTCACGCCTTATGGCGCAACTAAGATTTTTGGACCTAGAATATAAATTTCTTGAAAAGCAAGAATTATGTGGGTAAAAATTCACAAAAAAATAAAAAAGTTTTAGCTTACGAAAGGAACTCAATAGGTTTTGATCCTTGAAGAGTAATTGACTAGCTTTCCAAACGTGTTCCAGGAGAAAAGGTTTCTAATTACGTGCCCTCTCCATCTCAGAAACCATAATTCCATCAGAAACCATAATTCCAGCCGTCAAAATAGTGGTTAAGTAAATGTCACATTCTTTACATTGACTCATTCACTTATTGAAAATGATAAAAAATAGTAGGAAAATAGGCACCCAAAACTTAGTTTACGTCAATGAATAGCTACATTTCCACAGATTTAAAATAAGGGCTTTTATATCTATTTAAATAGATAAAATATGGAAAAACAAAATCTTGATCCTAATGTCTATTTTCAAAATAATGGGTCTAGTTGTCTGGGATAAACTTTGGGGATTTGCTACCTTTAAGATGAACTTTTAAGCGCTCCCCAAAAAATTTAGCAAGCGGAACTGGGAATTACAAGAACGTGTAGTAACAGGGACGAAATGGCGTGTTGCGTGTTAATGGAGTTGGACTGTTGGAGATGTGTCCATAGATTTGGGCACACATGCTCCACTTTGCCGTATCATTGCTTATCAATGTCCCATCTCCCATGCAATGCCCAATTTTTTTCTTAGAATCACATGTGAACATGAACATAATGTCAAGATTTTTGGCCCGATCGCTTTGGCATTTCTTGACCACTCATTTCAGATACAGGGTCTGTTTGTACTAAACATGTCAAACGTATACACCATGCATTCATATATATGCTCAACTGTCATCATGCATTATTTTTGTAAACTTCCCAAATATTTAAGCAATTGACAAGTTATGGTAAATTACTTTAGTTCAATTACGTACATTCGCGTGGGAGGACAAGTTTCAATTACAAATATTTGAAAGTTGAGTGAGTCAAAAGGAAGACCGCCAGCTAGCAGCTGCAACTAGGCAACCCACTAACAGTTCTATTATAATCATTAAGTGACCAATTTAATAATCTTACATTATCAAGCGGCTGCGGCTTTTGTTGGAAGCGTGCTACAAGAGGACCTCGTAATCATATAAAATATAGAGATGAGTAAATTATGTTTGAATTTGAGACTTGCAGTTTTGTCTTTTGTCCGATAAAGTCAAGAAATAGAGAAGTCACTCAATAAAACGAAGGACTTGCATGCGTAAGGTTTGAGTTGTTATTGACTTTTTTGGTTTTCATTAAGAGTAATAAGTTATTATGACTTTCGATTTGTTTACGGCTCCTGTGAAGTTGAATCATTAACAACTTGATGTTGATGGTGTACAAATGACTTAATACGATGTGTAAGTGGTTTATAAGAGAGAATTAAATTAGATCCAATGCCTATAATGATATGCAATTAACATAAAGTGATATATAAGTGATCTGTGACTCTGAGTGATTTATAATAAGTCACAAACAAGTGACTTGAACACAAAAATAACATAAGTAGCATATACAAAAGATATACAAATACAATTAACTAGCAAGTGATCAGCAAATAATCTACATACACAAAGAGAGAAGAATTCTTGGGTGCATTTGGTACCGTTCTGACTCCGTTATTCTTTGTATTTTGGGAAGAAAAATGCAGAAAACTTGTTTGGTAGGCTCATTTTGGTGAAAAAATCCTACAATAATTGAAAAAAAAAAAAATTCATTTCTCAATGCTTATAAACAAAACAAGAGACGGCTGTATTAGCATTCTCCACTTTGTTTCACTTCTTGTTCTATGCCAAGGCCTCCACCATCTTGACTTTATGACATAGTTAATAGAGTAGGTGGGCTCTACTGAATAAAGAAATAATTTTATAAACAACCTATTACAACAAATATTCAACAACAATAACAAGAATTTATTCTATACTTTACGGCTTAATCACTTAATATACTATATAAATTGTTTTAAATAAAAAGTAATATGGCATAATTGTTATTAAAAATTATTACATTATTAGACAAATATGCAAATATTTAAAAGTGATTACAAACTTTTGTCTATTGATGAAAATATATCAATAAGAAGAGTTACATCTTCACTACTAATACAAACAAATATATGATAGTCATAAGGTAATTTCATATTTTCTCAATTAATATTATCTTATAACTGCAATTTATTTACACAATTAAAATTTTTTAAGAAATTGTTAAAATAACTATGTACCTATGTGCGTTTATATTAATATATAATACATCATAATATAACAGCTGAATAGATGAATTATTTAATGATATGAAAATAGGTATTTATATTCATTGTTATTTTAAATAATTCTCTACTCTCTTTTCCCTTCTTCATTTTTCTAAAAAAATAATCAAATATATTTTCACCTTTTTAATTTTTAAGTATTGTTCTTAAAACAAACTATCAAACATGTTTTCATTTTCAACAAAACATATTCATTCTTATATTCCCTAAAACAAATTCAAAAGTACTATTTGAAAAACGATTCCGAATGTCTTGTGAAGGTCAATTTTTTTTTTTTTTTATATACTATACTCAGGGCTTTATTGAGATTGATATTTACAATCAGTAATTATTTGGAACTCATCCAGATAATTCTATTACAACGCAGCCCATATAGTCACTCTCACTTTAACTAGAGGGAGATCAATTCTAGATGTGAATAACTACCCCATTATATTCGTGAGCAAGCCCAAGATCGCACCGTGACGAGTATGTAGGCTATGGCTACCATTGTGAAGGTCATTTTTATTATATTAAAGAGTAGAGATTTAAAATTGGTATGAAACGGTCGCGTAGACATTACAGCTATCCCAAAAATGAAAAGAGGGAATGCTGAAATTAAAAGATGCAGTAGTCAAAAATGGAAAGGAGAATAATTAGATGCGATCATTATTGTTATTATTATTATTATTATTATAGGAAAGAACCCGCATCTCTAGGGATTATATTCCATACGTCACTCCATTGAAAAGGATAGAAAATTTTTCTCTTAAGATTCCATATTATCTCTCCCAAAAACCCCAGTGGCGATGACCTGTCGCGACTTGTGTCCCCAGCTGCGTTTCAAAAGCTAGCGCTTTACTTTGGGGCTAAGATTAAAGAATCTTGAGTGTTTCCGGTGGTTCGCTGGTAGCGATTTTCATGATAATACTCGCCAACTAATGGACTCATGTCTGTTTGGTGCCGATTCTCTGTGTCTGATGCATAAATCATATCTCATGGAAAATAAAACTTCACCGAATCAAAAAAAGAAACCTTGTTACATACTTAGCTTAATAGAAAGTAAAAAGAACCCTCACTCAAAATAAAAATTTTTTTCAAAGAAGCAAACCTCATAGTTCATAAAAACGGACACTGATCTACGTATAACATTCTCAAATGTTTGTATCTCAACTCTTGCTATAAATTGCTGCATTGAGTGAAATTTTTTTTTTTCTTATATCCACTGTAGCTCTGCCTCTGCCTGATCAAAACAACTATTGCAGGTAGAGTAAAAATTAAGTATATACTTATTATTACCAATTTGCTTAACCAAAACCGGTCCATGATATGAGTACTTTGCATAACGTAAATCGGCTATAATATATAATATTACTCTTAACTAATAAGATGATAAAATTTTTTTTTGGGGGGGAAATCAAAATGAGATCATAACTAAAAATTAATAATTAATATAGCAAAACAATCCAGCACATGCAAAAATACATGCTGCCTTCCATGTACCTTCCATCTTCCCAAAATGGCCATCACGACTACCAAACACCAACTTATTTCATTCAACAAAATAAGACCAATCAACAGCTCCTCAATCTTAAATAACAAAACAAAAACAGAAATTAAATACTAAGTATGCCAGCAATTCCAAATTGTTTCTATCATAAAAATAATAATAATAATCATCATCATCATCGTATTTCACTATTTCTATTATATACGCCAATTTTCTAACGCAAGCATTCAAAAAAACGGAGACGGAAAAAAAAAAAAAGGGCCGAACTAACAAAATTATCTATCTGTTTTGAGTAAAAAATAAAAAAATTAAATCAATGGGGGAATTTTTTTTTATATACAACGTCCTCGTATCTCTGCCGATCGGCCGGTAAATCCACTGCCACGTGCTCGACGCTGTCCACTGCCCAATTCTCCTCGAGCCTTGTAAATCGTCCTAGAATGTCCCCGATGAGAAATGCCACGTGGCAAGCCTCCCTCACTACATTGCATTAAATGCAATTTCTCCCCAGTCAACGCTGAGTCTCGTCTCTACCGCGTTCAATATCCACGTCGTTCCCCGACGCCGTCGAGTTTCCTTTCTTTTCTCGACTTAACATCCTCCTAAACGACGAAGCAAACGACGACCCCTGGCCAGCGGACGAGTCGCACCCGGTCGGCTCATCGACCGAGCTCGAGCCCGGTTCGTGCACGGACACCCGCACTGGAACCGGGTTATCTGGTTGAACCGGGTCTTCGGGTTGAGCCGTGACCCGTTCGACTGGCGTGCGGCAGAGAGGGCAGGTGGAGTGGGAGTGAAACCACATGTCAATGCAACCAATGTGGAAGCTGTGATTACAACCGGGCAAGACCCGACCCGATTCGTTTTCTTCAAATTCGGACAAGCACACGGCGCAGTCCATAGCGTCGGCGTGGGTCTTGGAGGAATAAACGAACACGGGAAGCGATTTCAAGACGGACGAGTCGAGGCCGCGCGAGGAAATGGCGGAGGGGTTCGTGGGGTCCACGTAGAAGACGAAGTGGGTGCGGCGGTGGCGGTGGCGGCGGACCTGGCGGCGACGCGCTTGAACGAGGTACCAGCGCGCGTAGAGGTGCAAGCAGACCATTAGAATGACGACGAAGAACAAGATCACGATGGAGCTCAGCATTATTCTGCCGCTCAAGGCGTAGCCTCTGCTGTCGGAGTTGGAACCCCGCGGATCGACGTCGTTTTCCATTTCAGTTGGAAACAATCAAAAGGATTTTAGAGATGACAAAACGAATAGAGAATGAAATGACGAACTGGCGGTGGGGGGTTTCTAAGGATTAGAAGGCGAGGGAAGAAAGAAAAGGGTAGGCCGTAGGCGAGGAGAGTTCTTGAGAGTTTCTTTGTTATTAAGAATGAAATTAAAACGCGGGTGCAGAGTGGCGTAGGTTTTGCTTTTCCACCTGCTCCGTTATTGCAGTGTTAACAGAAGCACGCCAAGGCTGACGCGGGATTTTGAAATTACTGATTTAACCTTCAGAGGTGTTCCTTTTTTTGAAATATTTGATCTGGATTAAGTTAATTTGATACTTTACAGTCGGTTTCTTTGAGGCTTCCAAGTTGGACAACTCATGAGTCAAACTGTAATTTCGTAATTATCGACTTTCTCATTTGGTTTTTGGTCAAACGTTACTTGTTCTGATATTTCTTTACCTAATAGTTTGCACTAAATAAGCTTAAATTTTGAAGTCATTTTTTTTAATGCTAGTATTTAATTTAAATAAAAAAACTGGAAATTTCCGTTTTAGTTGTATGTAGGCTGTAGCCGCCGGCAATACAGCACGCAGAAACAGAATGAATACCTTTTTACAGATGACGGCTTTACCGCTTTAGTTTCCCTTTTTGGGCTGTGCTTCGTATTTGAGGTTTGGGCTTTGGTGAGACTGAAATAGCTGCAAGGATTATTCGAAGTTTTGAGCAACGACCATTTCCAAATACACCCCACAAATATCTTGACTGCACCCTTACTTTTCCGTGAAAAAACTACTTTCCCCTATGTGAGCTTTTAACACCCCTCTAAAGTCAGTTCAAAAAAAAAAAAAAACAAAAACAAAACAAAACACCCCTCTAAAGTCCTTTAAACAGCACTTTTGATTTTTTTTTTTTTTAAATATCCCAGTTTAATTTACAAAATATAAATACAGATACTAAAACTAACCTTTTACCTTGAAAGTATGTATTTTAAAAAATTTTCATTTATAAATTACATACAAACCCTAAAATCTTAAATTATTTTTTTGTTATATATTTTCTTTTTTCATAACTTAAAACTCTTATAATATTTTCAAAAAAGATATTTTTATTAAAATTAAAACTAAAATATGGACATAAATTATGCAATGGGATGGTTGTAAAATGTTAGTGTAATAATTATAGAGTTTTGGGTTCCCTGTGTTTATAATGTCCGATAATGTTCAGATTCTCTTAAGTAGTTATTTAAATTTTTATTTAAAAATAAGAAATGAATTAAATTGTGTTTAGTTATTTAAGTGATTTTAATTAAAAAGAGATTTTATAAAGCCTACTCCTCTATTGCATCGCTCTTTTAGTAAGGCCCAAAACTGTCCACCTACGGTGGAAATAATGCATCGGTCTACTAACTTTTGATTCGGACTAGACAAATAATCCGATCTGACAAAAATCGGGTTCGGATCAGATCGGATTATTCATCCGACCCGATCAGGTTCTCTTTTTCCATCCAAAAATCTGATTGGATTGGCTTAAAAAGTAATAATAAAAAACAAAATGAAACACACACACACACGCACACACAATCACATCATCGTGTCGTCACTCTCTTTCTCACTTCTCACTTCTCACTGTCTCGCCTCTCGGCTCTCACTCTCCAACTCTCTTCACTCTTCACAAGATACAAATCACAACTCGCAAGCATAGTTCATGGCTTCGTGCGTCACGAACGATTTCATAGACAAGCCGATCAAAAGCAAAGCGGTAGCCCCCGATGCAGACATTGACGCAAGCACAGACACAGCGCAGCCTGCCGGCACAACCACCGACCGAATCTACTGCTTCGCGACCGGATCTCGTGCTATCGGATCCACCATCACCAACCTCCTTCGACCCGGCAAACCGAATTTTGTGTTTTGAAGTCTTGACGGTATAATACATTATATATGAAATGTTAGTTGTTAATAACATGTATTCGTAAATGTTAATAATTAATTACAGGAAAATTGTGCATTGAAAATTTTAGAGCTTGATTGATTAAATTTAAACCTTTGTAAGCTTAAATCAAAAGTATGAATTAAAATTAAATCTTCTCTTCTATATGGTAAATGTTATATTGAAATGATATGTGCATTAGTTTCAATAAAGAATTTCATCCGAGCTCAACCTGATTATTTGATCCGATCTTATTCGATTCGAATATATTTAGATCAAATCAAGTTATAAGATAGGATAAAATTTTTTTCAACCTGACCAATCCAAAACTTTATTGAATTAATCCGAACCTGATCTTACCGAGCCCCACTTTTGATATGTTCATGTCCATCGTTAAGGAATAGATCGATGCTTGTGACAACTAAATATGCAAAAAAGAAAGCAAAAGTTGACCATTTAACCGCCCACGCCTTTGTGCCTGCTTTTGCTTGCAATTGATAGCTCACGACGAACTTTACAACACAAAATACAGTCGATATTTTTCATTCAAAGTATGTACGGTTTTGCACGTGAGGTTTTGAATTCTGTCCTCTTAGCTTTTAACTAAACTGATATTAATGCTGGAAAGGATGATGACAAGAGCCTGTTATTATTGTCTTCTAATTTATTTAATGATAAATTATTCGTTTTATACGTTTCAGATACAACTTATTCAAGATATCACACTCACGTGATGCTCATGCCCTATGTTTTTAAAGCTCAAAAAGACATCCAGTATGCTTTTAAATATTCGATGGAGAATTTCTCCCACGTATTCAAAATTTTATTTTTAAGCGGTAACTAAAGCTTTTGCTCAGTGGTGAACTTCTATCCTCAACTTTGTTGACGACATAAGTTCATGTAATTATGAAAATATAAATATTTTTGAATTCCATAAATGTAAATAGATATAAATTTCTCTCTAACTATTAGTAGAAGTGTAATTTTGAGTTGGTCATAACAAATGCTAAGCTATACTAAAAATATTTTTATTTGCGTTTTTAATAGCTCATATATTATAATACAATATTTGTAAATTGTGACTCATTTATTATTATTATTTTTCAAATCACTTCTAAGTGATTTAGTACTCTTGTAGTTGGTGATTTGGTAACATGAATTAGATAAGTACTCATTTTATTTGCATTTCATTTTAACTATTCAAATTCAAGCCGCCTAAACTTGGATTACAGAATCTTATTTATGCTCATGACACATCATGCAATAAATTTTCCACTGAACAACAGCCGACGGAAGAGTGAAGATTCATCAATATCAAAGGAATCCCCAACTGGAATTCTGAAGTCACACTCATAGATATTATTATATTACATTACATGGGATTGCAAATAGATAAGAATACTTGGGATCAAGGGCAAAATTGATTAGTAATAATTAACTAACGCGTTCCTACTTCACACCACATGTATGAAATTGAAACAGCCTAGAGACAGAGCTAGTAAATACCATGTGGCAAAACTGAAGAAAGAGCATTTAATTTTATAATGCTGTAATGTTAATAAAAAATAATAATAATAAGCATTGAAAGCCCAAAAGATGCAGCAGGCGTTTACTAGGGGTTAAAGGTTCTGCCAACGGCCGCTTCCATCTTGAGCCCCCAAAGTCTCCCACTTCAGTCTTTTACTCTTTCCGTTTCATCAATTATTTGCCCTGCTTCTTTCTTTCACCAAGAGAGCCAGAACGAAAATGTCTAACAAATCTCCAATCTTTCCTATGCCAGAGCCTCAACACTTCAGTGATTATGGCTTTGATCCTCAAATAAACTATTATCAGGTTCTTTTCAATACTCTATTCATTTTCTGATTCTTTACAAAGTTTGTAACTGACCATTTTTCTGTTTTTTTGGTAAACAAGGTGTTAGAAGAAGCAAGGAAGCACAAGAAAGAGGCTTCATCAAGATCCATAGACTCATTACACTTCAAGCTTCAAAAACCCATCTCAAAAGAAGAATCCAAGTCCAAGAAATCGACTAAAAAGAAACGTTGGTGGAAAAATGCTCTCTTGTTCTTCAAATGGAAGTGGATCCACAACACCCATCAACATGATATTGACCTTGATCATGATGTGCATCGTGCTAGAGCTAGAGCTTTCAGGGCATCGATATCAGGCCCAGTTTATATAACCGAAAGCAGAAGCGGATCAACCACTCCATATAGAACCACAAGCAGGCCATCTTCCGGTCCACTCGCCGGAACCCTAACGCCGGTTACCAAAGGTGACGTCCAAGTTCCTTACTTGAGTCTCAGGGAACTTAACATGGAGCAGCAGCAGCAGAGGATGTCAACTTCTTCAGTGCCTATATATTTGGTCACTTAGAAAGGGGATTATTATTATTATTATTATTATTTACATTATGAAAAATTTGTTATTTTACCAAAGTTTTGATTTTTGAGCCCTGTGTAGCTTTAATTGAGCTTTCCTTAGGGCATCTAATTGTGGAGTGGAGCGTTTCTTATCTTTTTGGATTACGCCTGGCTCCCCATATTTACTTGCTTCACTGTAAAAGTGTTTGATGAAAGTCTGATCCTTTTTGCTGGAGGAAAAGCTGATTCCGCCCTTTTGCGTGTTTGTTTTATTTTTGTTCACTTTATTGATTAGTGCAACTAACACTTTGACTCGGTCTCTTCACACTGTAGTTTATCATAAGTTAATGATCCAGACAAAAAAAAAAAAGAAATCTCAAAGGCCAGAACAGCAAGACAATTCTGGTTCTGGGAATTTGTCAAATTGATGTATTGAATATGAAGTGCTTTATTGGTAGTTGGATCCAAGAGAAGCAAATGAGGGGCCAGATTTGCTGGTCGCTCGCCACGTGTTTGTGACTCAACGCATTAGAAACAAGGGAATGCGATGTGGGTCGTTGTAGCGTATTGGCGCCGAAGTTAAGATAACGTGATAACCGTCAGATCGGTCATGGAGCAATCTGACGGCGGTATTTAATTTGGAAAAAGTAGGGCTATCCCTAACAGCGACTTGTGGAATTATCGTGGTATTTAAGTTACGCTCAAACTTCAAAGGCTATCCCAGTGCAAGGAGTTGGGAGTGGACAATGTGAAGTGTCAGTTTCACGCAGAAAGGAGATCAAAACGACAAGCGGCTGCGGCGAATTATCATCATATCCATGTGCTTGTTTCGATAGCAGAGCTTTTAATTTGCACTGGGAGTGCAATATGAGTCGAATTCATGTTTTCATTCCAAGCGAATTAAACATGATTGAATTTAAAAAAATTAATTTATCTAATAAATAGGTGAATTTAATTCGTTAATTAAATGAATCGAATCTAAATTTAAGAATGATTCGTTTATCCGTTTAAGATTCATTTAATAAACATGTCATAAAAGAATTAAATATAGGTTGATTTGTTTAAAATTCGTTTAATTAAAATTTATTGTTCTTAAATTTATTTGAAATTTTTTTAAAATTTGATGGTTATTTGTCTTATTAAGAATTTGTAATTTGGTATTTAGATGATTGTATATTTAATCTTAGAATATATTTTGGTTATTTGTATTTTGGTGTAGTATATTAAATTTGTGGTTATTTATATTTTATTTTGGTTAATTTTGTTTATTAATTATATTTTTCTAAATAAATTGTAAACAAATTCTAATTTGATTTGATTGGTTATGGATTTGTAATACAATAAACGAATCCGGATTCAATTCGATTCATTTATTAATTTTACTAAACGAATTGAACTGAATATTTGTTTCATAAACAAATTGAATTCGAATCAGTATAATTTTGACCTAATTCGTTTATAATTCGAATTCGATTTCTTTATCCGTTTTGCCACTCCTAAATTTATTGGCACAAACACTGTAACGTGGCTTTGTTAGTTGGACAAACAAGTGCCGTTTTGCTTGGTTCCTTCACTAGTAGTTCTGTTTAGTCAATTTATGGCACCCACATAAATCTCCCACAAGAAAGAAAAAGGAGCCATAACAATTGTATCACATTACAATATATTGGTGGTTGTTGGTTTGATTATAACGTGGTTTCAAAATTCAGGTACAGAAACGCAATGCCAATGACAGTTTTGTTATGGTAAAATTCGAACATTTAGGCTAATGAATTTATGGTACGTTTATTTTTTAGATTGGGGAATTGAAATTTGAAATCAAAATCATTAGTAGCATCTTTATCCTAAAATATATATATATATATATATATATAACCAGGGAATTCCTTCAAAACAGATAAATGCCGCAAAAAAAGAAAGACAAAGGGAAAGGGATCTCCAAAGACCCTGTGTCCCAGATACCCTCCAAAGCCTTGAAATGGATTAGGTATCCAATACCTAATAAAAAAGATTTGCTTCAAAAACTCCATTCTGCATTTATATTTTCAAAATTTGATATCAGAGCCAAATTTCTTGTGCCGCTTTCTATGTCAACAAAAATTCTGAAATAGAAAGAGGAACACCTAGATTGGTGTTACAAAGCTTTATAACAGAGGGAACTTTTGTAAATTTTCTTTCCAATATAGGATTATTGGAACTTGGATCTTTATCAGAAGATACGGAGAATCTGGAAGACATGGATCTTCTGAATGATAATTTGACTTTACCATCTGAATACTGAGTCACGTTTTGTAACTCTGTATTTGGCTCAAAGTGTCTAGGAATCACTGGTTGAGTGGCTCCTTCAAGAATCCCGGTCCTTATTGGTATCAGAGCCAAGGGGAAGTAGTGTGTTTTACGGTTTAAAGTTTTCGTGTGTGTGTTAAAATTTGAACAAGATTAAAATTTGACTAATTTGATAAAGGGTTGCCTTCGGGTGCTTAGGTAGTATTTGGGT
This sequence comes from Citropsis articulata, assembly GCA_030449925.1. Lineage (NCBI taxonomy): Eukaryota > Viridiplantae > Streptophyta > Magnoliopsida > Sapindales > Rutaceae > Citropsis > Citropsis articulata. The sequence continues at coordinate 1,873,999 of JASUUH010000077.1, forward strand.
GTAAGTCCCGACGTACAGGGCAGTAAGACCAATTCTTAGCCTAAGACATTTTACTTTGTCTTATTAGAATTTTTGAAGTCTTTTAAAATTTTGCATCTCATGGAGCCTTTGCTCTGTAGAGCACAGTCTTTCTCTAGCTCTTCTTCCGAGAAGACTAGTGTTTCAAAGAATGTAGTGAATTCAGAAGAATTCATTGTTGAAGATTTTAATAAAGCAATTGACAATTGGGATTTACCAAAGATTTCCAAAGATAAGATTTACAAAATGAAAATCACAGATTTCCTAAAAACTGATTGCGTTATAAAGACAGAAGAAAGAGATATTACTCTTTCAAAACCTTTTGAGACAATACATTTGTTTGCTAAAGAATCTTTAAAGAAATTAATAAAAAAAGGTTTTAACTATATCCATATCGGCTTAATACAAGTTGGTATAAAACCATTAACTAAAGAAGGTTTAAACACTTCTATACTTGCAGTCCTTAGAGATGGGAGGTTCATCTCCTTTGATGATTCCTTACTCAGTAGTATTGAATCTAGTCTCTGTAAAGGACCCATCTCATTCGATTGTTATCCAAACATAACAGTCTCTCTAAAAGATGGAAATATATTGAAAAGCATGATTTTGCAAATCAAGACTCACAATTACCACATGTTGGAAGGATCTATTCCAGTGGCATTAATTTTCAAAATATCCTATAAAGCCATGATCTCAGCGTTTAACACGCAACATAAATTCCAGTCAAAAAGAGATGAAACTCTTCTCTTACAGACTGACCTTTCTAAAGCAAACACTGTCATACCAAAACCAATCCAATGGAAAGATATTAATCTTCATGAGGAATGGATTCTTGAAGGAGCCACTCAACCAGTGATTCCTAGACACTTTGAGCCAAATACAGAGTTACAAAACGTGACTCAGTATTCAGATGGTAAAGTCAAATTATCATTCAGAAGATCCATGTCTTCCAGATTCTCCGTATCTTCTGATAAAGATCCAAGTTCCAATAATCCTATATTGGAAAGAAAATTTACAAAAGTTCCCTCTGTTATAAATTTACCTTTTCAAAACCAACCTAGGTTCTCTACTTCAGATATACCTAGTTCCTCTATACGTTCTGTTGATTATACTACTAGTATTCCTCATCCAATCTATACCAGTAGTCAACAAGAACAAAAACAGGACGAGAAGGAACCTTCTCCTCCAACTTTTCCTACGTTTTCTGCAATAACAGAAAATGTCATTAATGCCCTTGAAAAAGATTTTGAGCTTAATAAAACTCTTTTACATAAAGATTTTTATTCAGACATTAATAAAGAAAAAAGACTTTGGTTTTTTAAACAATTTTTAAACCAAAGAAAAGAAATCCAAGAGGTCTATTATGAATTTGTAAATTTGCATAAAGTTCATATCATGTTTTTCGATTGGTTTGAGATTTATGCGAAAGAAAATAACATTTCTTATCGTTTTAAAGAATCAAATCGAATCACAATTCGCAAAAAGATCACGGAATGGAACCTATCAGACACTGATAGAACCATTGAATCTGAGCATCCTCCTCTCAGGAGTATTACCATAAATCATGGTGAACCTCCTATACAAATCAAAGCATCCCCTTACAAAGTTCAAAAGCCAAATGATTCAGAGAAGAACTTAGATAGCATTATTCAACAGAATAACTTCTGTAATGCTAATCTAAACACAATAGGAAGCCAGTTGACCAGGATAGAAGGCCAGATCCAAAGGTCAACTATCCAAATCCCTTCTGATTCATCAAAATCTGACTCTTCTAAAACAGATTCCTTGAAAAAGCTTAAAGAACCTATTTTCAAACCTTTCCAGGTTTCGAAACATAGCCAAAAGCTTGTTCAAGAGTCCAAATCCGATTTCGTCAAAGCTATTAAAGAACAGCTTGACAGAATAGAGGCATCTTCTTCTACCTCTATTCCTAAAGTTATGATTGCTCCTGATACTCCACAATCCAGCAGGGTTGCTGCCTTGGAGCAAGACCATTCTTCAATAGACTCTTCTAATGTAGAAGCCTTCACAGAAGAACCATCCCCTAAAATCAATAAAGTCCATTGGGAATTGACACTCCCAAACATCCATAGTCCACTAGATCTAGCAATAGATAATAGACCAAGTGCGTTAAACCAATCCAGGTTTAATGCATCTTCAGTCTATGAGTGGAATATAGATGGAATGTCCGAGTATAATATACTAGGATTGTTGCAACAAATGACTATGGCAGCTAATGCCTACAAAACCCAATCAGGAACTTCTGACAAAGCCATTGCAGAAATCCTTATTGCAGGTTTTACTGGTCAATTAAAAGGATGGTGGGACCACCTCCTCACCAACCGGCAACAATTAGAAATTCTAAATTCCATCCAAACGGATCAGTCCACCAGATTCTCCGTATCTTCTGATAAAGATCCAAGTTCCAATAATCCTATATTGGAAAGAAAATTTACAAAAGTTCCCTCTGTTATAAATTCTAAACGATGCAGAAATCAGAATAAGGATTATAAATATCATTCATAATTCTTTGAAATTCTGAAGGTGCATTCTTTAAACCAAAAGGCATGACTGTCCATTCATATTGACCAAATGGAACAATGAAAGCAGTTTTATAACGGTCTTTAGGATGAATTTGAATTTGCCAAAAACCCGATTTCATATCAAATTTTGAAAATATAAATGCAGAATGGAGTTTTTGAAACAAATCTTTTTTATTAGGTATTGGATACCTAATCCATTTCAAGGCTTTGTTTAAAGGTTTGTAGTTAATCACCAATCTAGGTGTTCCTCTTTCTATTTCAGAATTTTTGTTGACATAGAAAGCGGCACAAGACCATGGTGACCTAGATTTGACAATTAATCCTTTGGATTCTAAATCTTTAATCTCATCCCTACAGTGTCGTTCCAAATCCATATTCATTTGGATAGGTCGTGCTTTAGTAGGAATTTTCTTTTCATCAAAAGAGTTTTCATATGGTAAATCTACCATGTGTTGCTTTCTGCTCCAGAATGCAGATGGTAAATTTGCACATATTTCTTTTTCAATAAGTTTGTGATAATCAGAAATTTTCTTCTTTATAAAATCATTTTGAAGTTGGTTATCGATTCTTTGTAGGTTTAAATCTTTCTTTAAGTCAAATAAGTCATTTTGTTTTGTTTTTATCAAAACATTGATCTTATTCTGGTGAATCGAACAAGCTTTTATAATATTTAAATTTCTAGTTCTAGGTTTTTCTATAAAAGGAAAATTTAATAATTTATTGTTTGCTTTGAAAGATATATTATCATGGTTTACAGTATAAGGGGTAATAAGGTTTATAAAAGGGGTTCCTAGAATGACAATATGATGTATGTCATTTGTTAAAAGGAAAGAAGTTTTAAAATCATAATTGTTGTTGCGAATAGACGCATCAACTTTTGAAATGATCTTTAATTTTGAATTATTGGCGGTAGAGAGTTTTTCTCTTGTATCTTTGTAAAACTTTTTTGGAACAATATCGGCTTTAATGCAATTTAAATCAGCACCAGTGTCAAAAAGGGCAATGGTGTCAATTTCGAGTTCATTAGAGAAGTTTAAAGTTATCTTTATCAAATATTTTCTGGTGGTGACTTGTTTTAAAACAAAAAGAAAATCATTGGGTATGGATTCAATGTTTTCAAGTTGGTTGGGCTCTGATACCAATAAGGACCGGGATCGTGGAAAGTGTGTGAATGATCAAAATTATTCTTTATTGTCAGTTTTAATAAACCAATTTTAATTGGTACGGGGCGTTGTTAGACCAATTCGATGCAGAAATAAATCTACCTTTGGACCCAGATCTGACTTAGAACAGATCAATAGTTCGCACGATTTGGTTTCCAGCCAATATACCTTAAGTGTTTCTTTACCAGCTTTAAGTTATTAAGATTTTTAATATGTGGCAAGTGTGTGCACCACAAGGCTCAGAGAAAAATACTAGATCTGGATCCCAGAAATAGTATTCTGATTGGAGGGGGAGAAGAGAAATACAACGAAAGGCAGAGATCTTGTCTCTTTGCTTTCGAGGAAAGTACAAGTTATATGGCAGATCTGATATATATCAGTCTGCTAATGATGCTTTAAGAAGAAATACAGAAAATTTAAACATTCATAAATATAAAATTATTACAATGCTTTGAATAAATTACAAATAAGAAACTTACATGTAATCTTTGGATCGAATGCTTTTACAGAATATTTGGAAAGAATATGAATAATCTTTAAGACAGGAACAAATTCCTTGATGTCTTTAGATCTTCAATTCTTAGAGAGAAGGAGGAGAGAATTCTTTAGAGAGATAAGGAGAAGCTTATAAATTTCTTTCTTCAAAAAACTTCTGCCTTAAATGTAGCCTTCTTCTTCTTTAAATAGGTAGGGAAAAGGAGAGCGGGGCCTCCTTTAATCGCTTGAATCACGGGGGTCGTGGACCCAGAGCTTTAGGCTTTAGACAGACGCGTGTGAGAACAGTTCAGACTCAATGCATACAGCGCCCACCTAAGACCACATAAATTTAGAGTGGGACCCAATCAGGTGAAGAGACATGTGCGCTCTCACTTGTGTCCAGAGGACCACCTGAAGAGACAGGGAAAATATAAAGAGATAAAATTTACTCTTTTTTTTTTCTTTTTTTTATATAACGGATCACCGTTAAACACAATTTACAAAAGCGGATCACCGATAATTACAAGAACGGATCACCGTTAACATACTAACGGATGACCGATTTAGTGCTTTAGAGATGGGAGGATTCCGAAGCAATCATCTTCATTGTTATCTCCTAAAGATATAAACGGCTTAGTAGACCCTTGATCCGAAGAGCTTGAGCTTTGAACAGAAGGCTCTGACCTGGTGGCAAGGAGCTGTTCCATAACTTTGAAATACTCTTCTTCAGTTTTGGCGCCGGCCAAAAGTGATTGGGCTTTAGATTTTTGGGATAGGAAAGTTCCTTGGGCTTTGATGTCTTTAATAGAGGGGGTCATTTTTGTAGCTAACCAATTCTGAACTATGGGAATAGTCAGTTTTGATAGTTCATCAAAATTTGACCACCATTTAATTTTGAAGGTTCTTTGAAGGGTGATTTGGGCATCCTGGTTTGCCGGGGTTCCACATCCGCACCTGCAGAGGAAGAAGTTTGTACAAAAGGTGGAAATGGAGAAAACGCTTTCTCGATGGCTATAATGGGCTTTAAAAGATTTAAACAACGAGTGGCATTTGGGGTGAGAATTTTTGACCCAAAATAATTCCACCATTGTTGAAACCAATTTGAAGACTTTGGATGGTTATTTTGAATTAAAGAAAATAACCTAGTCCCACAAGAAAAGGACTGGCAATGGTTTAACTTTTTTTGGAAATTTAAAGGAAAAGGTTTTGTTTTATGGAGAAAATCTCCCCACTGCTTTGGGCTGAGGACTTTAAGGATGGTTGCCGTAGAATAGGCAGGCTCAGAATGAGCTTTACTCAAATAAAAATGTTTGAACTTTACAGAATATGTAAATTCCAAAATACTTTGATAATATGGCTGGGGTTTTGTTAAATCCCATGGTTTAAAATACCAGCATTTGGGAAAAAGCTTTGTAATTGCTTGAAATGGATCAAATCTTGAATGATATTCCATCCTTAAAGTCCTCAGCCCAAAGCAGTGGGGAGATTTTCTCCATAAAACAAAACCTTTTCCTTTAAATTTCCAAAAACAGTTAAACCATTGCCAGTCCTTTTCTTATTGGGACTACCAGCAAGCTTGGTTTAATATTCCACCATTGTTGAAACCAATTTGGAAGGCTTTGGATGGTTATTTTTGAATTAAAGAAAAATAACCATGAATGGGATTTCCAATACAAACCAATTCTGAAAATTTACAAAAGTTCCCAAACATCCATAGTCCCTTACCTTTACTGACAAGTTTCCTGATAAAATCCTTGATAAAACCCAATTGCAAAGATTTTTAGGGAGTCTAAATTATGTTCTTGATTTTTGTCCAAATGCTATTAGGATAGCAAAGCCATTGTATGATAGGCTTAAGAAAAATCCTGTTGCATGGTCTGAAGAACATACAGACATAGTAAAGCACTTAAAGAATATTGTTAAAGAAATTCCATGTTTATTTCTTGCAAACTCAGACACTAAAATCGTTGAAACTGATGCATCAGACTTAGGTTATGGAGGAATATTAAAACAAATAGACAATAACAAAGAACAGGTAGTTCAATATGTTTCTGCACATTGGAATGATTGTCAGAAAAACTATTCTACCATCAAAAAAGAAAGTTCAAACATTTTTATTTGAGTAAAGCTCATTCTGAGCCTGCCTATTCTACGGCAACCATCCTTAAAGTCCTCAGCCCAAAGCAGTGGGGAGATTTTCTCCATAAAACAAAACCTTTTCCTTTAAATTTCCAAAAACAGTTAAACCATTGCCAGTCCTTTTCTTATTGGGACTACCAGCAAGCTTGGTTTAATATAATCTTTAAGACAGGAACAAATTCCTTGATGTCTTTAGATCTTCAATTCTTAGAGAGAAGGATGAGAGAATTCTTTAGAGAGATAAGGAGAAACTTAGGCGGCATTTATCTGTTTTGAAGGAATTCCCTGGTTAGAAAGTCAGGGAGAGAATTTGTATCTCCTTTAATGAATTCTATCTCAAAATCAAAAATACTCAAAATAGCTTGCCATCGTGCAAAAATCAAAACATTCGATCCAAAGATTACATGTATGTAAAAGAGTTTTATTAAGCTCAAAATCTTTTTCAAGGGCATTAATGACATTTTCTGTTATTGCAGAAAACGTAGGAGAAGTTGGAGGAGAAGGTTCCTTCTCGTCCTGCTTTTGTTCTTGTTGACTACTGGTATAGATTGGATGAGGAATACTAGTAGTATAATCAACAGAACGTATAGAGGAACTAGGTATATCTGAAGTAGAGAACCTAGGTTGGTTTTGAAAAGGTAAATTTATAACAGAGGGAACTTTTGTAAATTTTCTTTCCAATATAGGATTATTGGAACTTGGATCTTTATCAGAAGATACGGAGAATCTGGAAGACATGGATCTTCTGAATGATAATTTGACTTTACCATCTGAATACTGAGTCACGTTTTGTAACTCTGTATTTGGCTCAAAGTGTCTAGGAATCACTGGTTGAGTGGCTCCTTCAAGAATCCATTCCTCAGGAAGATTAATATCTTTCCATTGGATTGGTTTTGGTATGACAGTGTTTGCTTTAGAAAGGTCAGTCTGTAAGAGAAGAGTTTCATCTCTTTTTTACTGGAATTTATGTTGCGTGTTAAACGCTGAGATCATGGCTTTATAGGATATTTTGAAAATTAATGCCACTGGAATAAATCCTTCCAGCATGTGGTAATTGTGAGTCTTGATTTGCAAAATCATGCTTTTCAATATATTTTCATCTTTTAGAGAGACTGTTATGTTTGGATAACAATCGAATGAGATGGGTCCTTTACAGAGACTAGATTCAATACTACTGAGTAAGGAATCATCAAAGGAGATGAACCTCCCATCTCTAAGGACTGCAAGTATAGAAGTGTTTAAACCTTCTTTAGTTAATGGTTTTATACCAACTTGGATTAAGCCGATATGGATATAGTTAAAACCTTTTTTTATTAATTTCTTTAAAGATTCTTTAGCAAACAAATGTATTGTCTCAAAAGGTTTTGAAAGAGTAATATCTCTTTCTTCTGTCTTTATAACGCAATCAGTTTTTAGGAAATCTGTGATTTTCATTTTGTAAATCTTATCTTTGGAAATCTTTGGTAAATCCCAATTGTCAATTGCTTTATTAAAATCTTCAACAATGAATTCTTCTGAATTCTCATTCTTTAAACACTAGTCTTCTCGGAAGAAAATTTGAGAAAGATCTCTACAGCAAAGGCTCCATGAGATGCAAAATTTTAAAAGACTTCAAAAATTCTAATAAGACAAAGTAAAATGTCTTAGGCTAAGAATTGGTCTTACTGCCCTGTACGTCGGGACTTACACCCAAATACTACCTAAGCACCCGAAGGCAACCCTTTATCAAATTAGTCAAATTTTAATCTTGTTCAAATTTTAACACACACACGAAAACTTTAAACCGTAAAACACACACACACACACACACACACACACACATATATATATATATATATATATATATATATATATATATATATCATTAGTAGCATCTTCTTCACAAAATAGAATCTACTTCGCAAAATGTGAGTTGAATTAGCCATGGTTCAAAATCAAAAGATGTTGCCCAATTTTTTTCTTGTGTATGGTACACGTACCCAATTGAAAGAGAAATAAAAAAATTCTATGATTACGCCCAAAATGAAAGCTCTTATAGTTGAATTCTTTAAATAATTACTGCCAATTGGGCCTTTCATAATGTAGTACACATGAAACAGAGAGGCTTCACAGCGCCAGACTCAGACCTCTGATTACATTGATACCTTATACAATCTCCAAACAGACCTCGCAAAGAGCCTTAGCCCAAACAAAATACACAAAATCACTGGACCTTGGATTGTTTCTATTACAATTGCTCTCCGGCTGGGACAGAGTACAGCATAAAAGAACCAAAATACCAGGGAAACCCAATGAAGAAAAAAAAGCGATTCACCGAGCACAAGGAGAGAGAGGGATATAGTTCTTTGTTCCGAGCTATATCGGTTATCTGCCAATTTTATTTTTTTTTTAATCACATGGTTATTAATTAAGCACTAATTTGCTTGTGGCTTGTTTTCGAGACCATTAGGCATTAAGAAAGCCAACTACTGGTTCGATGCTAATTTTGTGTCTTATTTTCGTCTAAATTAAAATTTGGACTCAAATTAATTCGAATAGGCTTGACAAAAATTCATATGATCTATTAATACGATACAAATATGCTTGGGTCAATATTTATTAGGTCTGATTGTTAATGGGTCAACCTATTTTATAAGAGGCCGTGTTCAGGTTTAAGATAAAAAAATCATTTCACCCATTATCCATTAACATCTAATATTAATAATTTAATAAACAATATTTTTGTAAAGTATTTATTTTAAAAAATTTGTGACAATCACTATACATTTGCATCTTCTCATGTAACACAATTCTCTTTCTATATTTTCCTTTCTCCTAAGATTTTAATCAATGATATCAATGCCTAAAACTAAATAGTTGATTGTTTGTACATTATTTGATGATGTTAAATATGAAGAATTTTAATATTTTCTTTTGTTTGATACTATATTCTTAAAGAGCTTTGTTTTACAAAATAATATTTTTTTAAATTAAAGTTATAATACTAAAAATAATTGTTAAATAGATTAATTCGAGTAGTTAAATGGATTAGCTCGAGTAACATAATAATAATAATAATAATAATAATAATAAATGAGTTTAAGTTCTCAATTTTTGACCCAATAAGCTAATAGGTGAGTTCAGATAAGTGTAATTTAACACAAAATGAAATTATTTAAACACGACATATTACCAAGACTAGATCCAAATAAGTTATTAATCACACAAAATAATTGGGCTTATGACAAACCTAATTTTAAAAGTCAATCCAAAAAAATTAAGAGTTGAGCTTTGGACACCATTCAAAAGTCCTTATAGCACCCCATTTCTAAAGTTACCCATTTAAGTAATTTGCAAGTCATTTTAAGTAACTGTTTTATTTGACATTGTCTATTTAATCATCATAAATACTTATTTAATCATATAAACTCTTACTATAATTTTTATTGTTGTTTGATTATTTTTCTAGTAGAGTTTTTTAAGCTTAAATAAACTATTTTGTCTCTACTAAAAAAAACTCAAATTTTAGACTTTTAAGAGTAGAGGTTGAAATTTTTTTTTAAATGTTAAAATATATAAAATATCATCTACTTATTTACAATCTTATTTTATTTTTTCATAATATAACTTTAAAAAACTTACCTATTAAAGTAATTTCATAAATTTTTAATAAGTTCTTATTGATAACCAAACAACTAAAATTTTTTAGATAAAATCTTTATTTATAAAATTTTTACTAATAAAAGCTCTTGAAAAACTATACTTAACAAAGCATATATATAAAACACCGCAATTATTTCAAAATTGCTCTTACAAATATATTTATCCGGTTTTCATTTTTTTCTCAATAAATCCCATAAACTATTCTAAATCAATAAAACTAATAATGCAATCTTTCCCTGTCTTGCAAATCATCATTGGCATAAGGATAGATTATGGGGCTAATTTGAAAGTATGTAGATTCATTTTGGCTCTACTGTCAGTCTCTTTTCCTTTTTCCTCTTCCCGACCCCTTTTACAGGTAACAGGCTACATGTCGATTCACAATCTTTAAGGCTACTGAATACTTTTGCTTTGTGTATTAAACTTCTCAAAGTGCCTGATACTGTGTATTCCATTTTGGTTTTATTGAAAGTACGGAGTATTGGTTTTTCTTCCTAGTTAGTGCTTGTGGTATTGATGGTTTGATTATTGGTTTCGGCCTTTTTCTTTTTTCTTTTTTTTTGACCTTTTCAATACTGCCTGTTGCGTTGTTTCTTCTCCATTGCTCAAAATCTCTTCTAAATTTATCATAAAAATAAAAATTTTAAATGTAATTTAAGATGTGAAAAATAATTGTGTGAAAAGCTCATGAAAAAATCCTTTTGTTTTTGGGGAATACGAATAGTTTTAGGGCGTAAAAGGATTTAACTAAAAAAATGTGTATGTCTAATTAGTAAGTGTTTATGTTTTGTTGTAACTTCTATTAACGGTGAAATCGTAAACATGACAGAGTGATTTTATAAGGATTTTTTTTAATACACTGATATATTATAATTAAAATTTTATTGATTTTAATAATGCACACCCAAATTTTGACTCTCACATAATACTAAATATATATGTATTCTTTCTATTATTAGGGAGGTAATTTTATCTCTATCTAATCTTAGCTGAGAGGTAAATAAAATCATTATTGGGACTCGTATCTTGTGTGCATGGATTGTGCTAATAGACAAAAGCCTATTGGCGTTTTATAAGGACTTTTTAAAAAATGCGTCAAAAACTCAACTCATTAATTAATTAGCTGTCCGATTGATAGGTTGTCGCGAAAAATGACAATTCAAAGCAAAAGAAAAAGGAATTAAAAAAAAAAGAGAAAAAAGAGACATTTATGGCCACCCGACTCGCAAATCACTTGGGTAGCAAATCAAGATGTTAAGGAGTGACGAACGAGATTGTTATCTTACATAATTATATAAAATATATGATTCTTTTATAGTTGTTGGATTAAAATAGAATAGTTGTAGAAATATAAAATAATAAATTATGTTATTTCTATAACCGTTGAATTTTAATCCAACAGCTGTGGAAGAGTCATGTACGTTAAATAATCATATAACATAACTAAAAAATAAATAGGGCATCATAAGCAATGAAAAGCAAATAGTAGGCGAGGCATTTGAACTTGCAGCTCAATAGTCAATGAGGGTAAATTTCGGTTGATGAAATAAATGGTGCCAGATTTTATCAAAGGCAAATAATAGGCCAACCATTCTTTCGATTTTGAGTCTTATAGGATCATTCCCTTGATATAAGGGTAAATTTCTCTCCAAGGAGAAAATTTCTTAACTTAATGTCTAGCATGCCTCTAAATTATATATTGTATAAGGGGAGTAATGATAAAGACGTCTTAAATGATATGATATCTGTTGTGTGATCATTCATTTAATTGATCACGATTTTTTATAAATTTTAATAAATTAATTACATTATCTTATTATCTAATAAATGAATGTTATATCATTAAAAATGAAAATTCAGGGTAAAATTTTAGAATTTATAATAATACTCAAATGTTTTTATTTAGAGTTTAGATAATAATTATATGGTAGCTAGTAACAATGTCATTTAACAAAAAGAAAAAAATAATAAAAAAGACAAACGATAGACCCTACAACATACCTTTTCCTGAAACACGTTGATGCCAAAAATCTCAAATTATATGTGGAAAGAAGAAAAAGGAAACATTATCCAGCACGTAAAGTTTTGACAATTATATTCTCTTTTCGTCATCAACACTTCTCCAATACAAAGCTGCCAAGCATTTTATGTATCCAAAATAAGTCCCCATCATGGTTTCTTGTAAGTTTCCTGGTACATTTAGGGCGTGTTTGTTAGTTTTCCTTCTCGCTTTCTCAGTAAACAAACAGATCCCACAAGTACAACCACCTTCATTTCTACCCTTTTTAACAGCACAAAAACCACAGCACAAGCAAGAAAAAAACATTGGTGGTAGCATGGGGGAGGATATACAACACAAAATAGTGAACGTTAACGGCATCAACATGCACGTAGCCGAGAAAGGCCAAGGTCCGTTAATTCTCTTCATTCACGGCTTTCCTTTATTATGGTACTCGTGGCGCCACCAGATCACCGCCCTGGCTTCCCTCGGGTACCGCGCCGTGGCCCCGGACCTTCGTGGGTACGGGGACACTGATGCGCCTGCTGAGGTGTCAAGTTACACGTGTTTACACGTGGTTGGTGACGTCATCGCGCTTCTTGACGCTGTGGCTGCTGATCAGGAGAAGGTGTTTGTTGTGGGACATGATTGGGGTGCGCTGATAGCATGGTACTTGTGCCTGTTTAGACCCGACAGAGTCAAAGCTTTGGTCAACTTGAGTGTTGTGTTTAATCCTAGGAATCCTAAGATGAAGCCACTTCAGGTTTTCAAGGCTGTTTATGGTGATGATTATTACGTCTGCAGATTTCAGGTTCTTTTTCTTTTATCTACTATTTGAAGTGATTATTTTAACCAGTTTAAGTGCTAACAAAGGCCTCTTTGAAAACAATGTAATTACTAATCAATTGAGGGTTTGAGAACATTATAATTACTAACTGACAAAGGAAAAAGACACTCGATGATCCCACCATTTTATAAATGAATAGTTAAAACTACACAGATATAGAAATTGACTGTTAAATTTCCTTGATAAATTCAAATATGTACATTGCTTCTCTTCTACGAGAGATAAAGTTATTATCGTACATTAATTTTTTATGGGTTTTATAATACATTAGTGCCTTTATCTCTATCCAAAAGGGCTAGTCTGAACGTCCATTTCTGAAACAATGAGGTTTAATTAACTATTGTCTAAATGGCAAGGATTTTGTTTAAAATTTGTCAAATGTTCTATTACTTTGGAAAATCATGTGAGTTACCTCATTTAGAGTTAGCCACATCCACATGTGATATAAATACGATTGTTGCTTTAACTTTACTATTGGGAGGGGGGCTTGACCTAGGATTACTAGATATCAAACTTAGAATACTTACTAATTGGATAAAGTGACACTATCCTATTTATAAATCCAAGTAACTTGCATTTTTTTAAAAAAAAAAGAAGTAGCTCACATTTACTAGTTCAATGTGGGACACAACTTAACAATCTCCCTTAGACAAAACCACCACCAAACCTCAGAGTTATTTTGCTATCACATTCTTGCAACTAAAGTCTAACTCTGATATAATTTGTTTAGTGGGGGGGGGGGGGGGGAACGCTTGACCTATGATTTTCAAGTATTTAACCCAAAAAGATTAGCCTACTAGATAAAGTGACATATCTTACTTATAAACCGAAATAACTCCACTTTACTAACCAATATGAAATACAACTCAACATTTACTCATGTCAATAGCATACTTATATGTGGGTTTTTCTTAAAAAAAAAAATTAGGCTATTTTAGTAAATACATTTAACCGACTTCAATTCTCTTGCCCATTAACATTTCAGAAGATTCACAGAACCTCATTACTTAATTGCATTTCCATAACTTTTAGAGCTGCTAATGGACAAATTGATTTATGATGTTATTTTAGGTGCCTGGAGAGATAGAAGCTGAGTTTGCTCAGATGGGTACTGAGACAGTTCTCAAAGAATTTTTAACGTACCGCAATCCAGGTCCCTTATTTTTGCCAAAAGGCAAAGGATTTGGGCATCCACCAGGTGCCCGAATTGCCTTGCCCTCTTGGTTATCAGAAGAAGATGTTAAGTACTACACCAGCAAATATGAGAAGGCAGGCTTCACTGGCGGCATCAACTATTACAGAAACATTGATCTGTGTGTTACCTTTCAACTAGAGTATCACTCTTATTATTTGACTCATTTTCCAAATGCTTCCCAAATGCGGATCTTGCATTTTTGTTCAAAACTCATAATCCTATATATCAAGATATGTTTACAACTCCAATAATGATTGAAGAACGTATCTGAATAACATAGTTTTTTACCTCTACTCAATATAAAGGCCATAATATTTTTAGAGCTTAAAAGTCCAAAAGTGGACTATATAACTCAAGCAGACTAGTCTACCTAAGTTACTTATGATGTTAAAAGAAGTTAAAAGACAAAAATCAATTTATGAATTACTAAAAGATAGAAGACATGAGCAAATTCTATCTTTTAACAACGCTGACAGAAGAGGACTCCAAATTTTAGTATGATTATATACTTGAAATATCTTTTGACATCTTCTGATTATCATTCCCTATTTTAAGTGTGAATGTGAAGCTAATTAATTAATTCCTTCTAGCTATAATATATTAATGATTAACTTCAAATCTGCATTTTGAAACGTCTACACAATAATAATTTACACTCTTATTTTTTCTTATCATTTCAGGAATTGGGAACTTCTAGCACCATGGACTGGGGCTCAAATAAAGGTGCCAGTTAAGTTCATTGTAGGGGACCTTGACTTGACCTATAATGCTCCAGGGACCAAGGACTACATAAACAAAGGAGGGTTCAAGAAGGCTGTACCATTGTTGGAGGAGGTAATTGTAATGGAAGGAGTTGGGCATTTCATCAATGAAGAAAAACCTGATGAGGTCAACAAGCACATTTATAATTTCTTTCAGAAATTCTAATTTGCTCTTGAATCTCCCTGTCTCTCTCTCTCTCTCTCTCTCTCTATATATATATATATATATATATATATATAGTTGCTTTTACAAAGCAGAATGTGCATCCAGATATGTTTTCGGCTTGTGAGGATTGTGTTGTACTATTTGGCTGCTGAGATGTGAGGTTGTGCTTCGTCTGCTTGTTTATCTAACGGCATTGGCTTGTAATTTATTTATGTTGTTAAACCAAGTATCTTTCAGACTTTCACCGATTTATTTATTTTAATTGTATTTTCACCTATTAATTAACTACTATGAATAAATGGCCGGGTAATTATCTAACGGCATTGGCTTGTAATTTATTTATGTTGTTAAACCAAGTATCTTTCAGACTTTCACCGATTTATTTATTTTAATTGTATTTTCACCTATTAATTAACTACTATGAATAAATGGCCGGGTAGGATAGTTACAGAATTATAGGGACCTGGGTTTAGATAAACAAAATGGAAAAATAAGTAGCATATGAAACTGACACTAAGATATATCTTTCATGATTTAAGACAAAGTAAACATATTAATAAAAATACTATCCATTCTAATTTCAATTATTACAGTTTAAGAAAATAATTTATTTTAATTCATATTCTCCATTTTCATTCTAATCCTTCTGATTTCTGTCCATGCTGATTTTCATTTAGTAAATACAACAAAAAAATAAAATAAAAAATTGGATATAATCTATTCTTTGCGAAGTACAAAATTATGTATTAAGATGCCTTACATAACATTTTTTTTTTCATTTTGTTATTTTTACAAAACCGAAAATGACTGACCATAAAAATACCAAATACCCTTTATTCTTTTCTCAATTTTTCAATCAACCTCGTAGGGTTGTGGCAGCCATTCGCGGCGGCCACCACGGCTGGCTTTTTGCTTTCTTGTAACCACAACTTTGTCCTCCATGCATGCAGACTCAGGACTGGCTTGCAGTGAAGGCAGCGGGCTGCATGCATGTCCCGCGGTCTCAACACAAACCCGGATATGTTTCGGCCATGGTAAGCTTCTTTGTTGGCTGGCTGGGAACCATTTACAATGGCAGGCTGTTTGGTGGTTGAAGACGTGATTTGTGATGGCTTGTCCGATGGCAACGGGAGCTGCGGAGAGCCGCGGTTTTTGTCAGTTGCATGATCCAAATGGAGGAAAGTGGTTTCGGTTTCTCCCTTTCCGGTAGTGACTGTTAGCAAAGATTTTGTTGATGACTTGTCGTTGAAAACCGCGACTGTATGGATGTCGAGGTAGGTTTCTGCGTGATTGTATAGAGTGTACGGGTTTTAGAAACATTGGAAGGAGAAGTTAGATTGACATGGGCAGAGGAAGACTCTGCCAAAATCCTTTCAATCATCTCCTCCTGGGTAAGTGCCGGTTCTCTTTGGTTCTTGTGCTTCATTTGTCACCGTGAAGGCTCGGGTGACGGAGAGTGAGGTGACACAGTGACATGGAGTGATTCCCGTGGAGGGGAGGCAACTTTGTCGGCTCATCATACGTATTCCATGCCCCCTTATCTATATGTAGCTACTGACTGTGATACACAATTGTCATTGTTCGCACACCATATATGGATAGGTAGATTTCTCATTGTTGGCGCTGTCAGTTACCTTTCACGTTTTGTGAATGACCGAGACATTGAGAAATATTTAGAACAACATTTAAGGAATCAATCTGATTCTACTCTCTTCGATCCGTTCGAAGAAAAGAAGCATCAATCGTAGGGTTATGATGAAATCAATACAGGCTTAATTGTAGGTATGGCAATGGCCAAATCGGGCTAGGGCTATGAGTCAGGGTCACCTCGAAACTTTTGTGTACATTTTGCTTGAAATGCAGTTGCCGTGGAGTAGACATCATAAGTTCAAGCACTTCCTGGCCTTCGGCGTTTTTCAATATCAAAGTATACATCCAGGAGGCGCGTTATACCAGCTGTTATCTTTTGACCAGCTTTTACAGGGCCAACGCCCTGTGGAGTGCCTGCACAATCCAAGACAATAACGTAAGTCAAGCTTCAATTATCCATAAAGACTTGCATCCAAAACTGGGAGTGGATTTGAATATGACTATGAAAATTGGCGAGAAGGATATCTTATGACGTGAACACAGTAAATAACAATAATGACACTAATAACGTAACTTATACACAGTGACAATACACTTTCCTAAGCATAGTAAGCTCTGATATATCAGTTATCAGTATTTATACCAAGTAAAATTGCGTGTGTATTCTTCACCAAAGCAAAACTGAAATTTGGTAACAGATTCCACTATCAACTGATATGCCAGTTTATGCCAAGACATCATAATTTCTTGAAGCACCTAGAAAAATTAACTTATAAAGTATGATAAGTGTTTTTATTTGAAGGAAAATGAACTGCAATACCTGTTAATATGACATCTCCTTCAAAAAGTGTCATAATTGAACTTATGTGGCTAATTAGATAGGGTATCTTAAAAATCATATCCTTAGTGGAGCCTTTTTGTCGAATCTCTCCATCAACCTACAGCAAAACACATTTCAAGTTAATCCACCTAGCGAAAAGCAAATTCGAAGCTTTGACAAAAGCCATAAAGAAACATGAGAGCAAAGAGTAATGATTATGAACCTTTAACCATAGTTCCAAGTTGTGAGGGTCAGGCACTGTTGACTTCGGTAGCTGCAAATATATTTTACACGAGTCAAAAAGGACTGTATTTAGTAAACACAGAACAAAATTGGCAATAGAAAATAAAATTCTCTTCCTCTCTTCTTTTCTACTAGTTGATACAAGTAAAGGGTGCACCAAGCGGAGGATAGACGGTAAACCCTTTGTCTGCTTTGAAAGCAAAACACCAATTTTCTTTTTCAAACTTCGACAAACAAGGTAGATTTGTCATTTTTAAGCACAATTATTTTGCATTCCATAACCTATCCCAATGCCACATTTAGTGCTGTGAATGGCCAAACAAAGAACTGGTGCAAAAAGTAAACCTAACTGTTTAAAATTAAGTTTTCAATATTGAGCCTGAAAATTGAGTACAATACAACATAGTTTCAGCAGAGATGGAAACACCAAAGTACTTCTTTCAGTTTCTTACGACAGAGATAATTGGTGTGAAGGTGTCCTGCCCTTTAGCCACTGTCCACGGAAGACCTGCAGACTGACATATTGCACAAAATATAAATGACAGGAAAATACAGCATTATAAATTGGATCAAATAAGATAATGTGCTCATACACTTAATGTTTCATAATGAAGCACACAACTAGTATCCAATCTTCTGATTATAAGTAGGAATTATTTCAGTATACAATTGAATAATACTTGATCCTCGTGTTCAACAGCATAACACATTACTAGCATACACCCCAACGGAATAATCCCATCTTCTCTCATAGGCATAAATTCTCTCTAAATCCAAAAGAATAAAACCCCTATTTAATCGTCACGAAACACAACCCTGAATATAAAGCATTGATTCGGAACCTGTCTAATTACATTACAAAAATTCCAATCTGAGTATTCTTCAAATATCTGAAAGATTAAACTTATCTAACTAATACTCTTATTAGCAAAGCCAAACAAATAGAAACCTCATACCTTTGGCCGAAGATTGGATTTCCCTTGCAGTCATATCAAGCGCCACTGCATAACCTGAATCCTCCCACAACCATTATTTCAAAATAAATTTGCGTAAATAAGTTAAAAGAAAAGGAGAAATCAAAATTTTTTTTTTAAAATTTTAATCTTTTAAAGATAATAACAATACTAATATTTTAACAAAAATAAAACCTCCAACATAGTCCATAGCAGTGGTTTCAGGCACATCTCGAGCTTTCTGTCCGACCACGACTGCAAGCTCCACTTCATGATGAAGCGAATCCAGGGGATGAGGTACCTCGATGGTCCCTCCGTCTCCTAAATATGACGACGTCGGTTTGAGAAACAAAACCGGCTCCTGATCATTATTTGCCGTTTCAATTAGTACTGATTCTTTTTAAAATAATAAAAGTAAATTCAAATCGAATAAATAATAATAATAATAACGATAGCAACCTTGGGCACAGCGTTGCCGAGCTCTTTGGCGTGAGCCGCATAGTTACGGCCAACGGCCACGATCTTGGTGCCTGCTTGAATGAGGTTTTGTACGGCTGATGATGCAGTCGCCATCGCTTAAGCGATTCTGATTCCGATTGACCCAAAATTCGTTCTGTGCTAGCTAGCCAGCAATATCATCAGTTCGAGGGCTAGCGGAGTCAAACGTTCGTTAACAAATATGTAAAATGTTTTCATAGGAAATGTCGTTTTAAACCTACACCGACGTGTCGTCGAGTCACTACTGCTTTTATAACTTCTCAATAAAAATATTAATAGGTGTTGCATTTGTCAAGATGTACTTTGAGAGTAATAATATAGTCACAAATTATTATATAAATTTATTTTGCATAAAAGGATGTAATATGATAAAATTAATTGAATTAAAAATCTCTTAATCCACATGATTTATTTTTATTATTTTATATTTTCATTCAACTAATGAATTAATATCAAATCAGTTTGTACAAAATAAATTTATATAAAAATTTATGATTATATCATTACTCGTACTTTTATTATCGATTTCAAGAACAAATAAATCTTTTTTAATTAATTATATTTAAGGTTATTGATCAACCTCATTTTATAATGTCAATTGATTATAATATTATAATAATAACAAAAATAATAATAGCCTTAGTTTTTTTAAATCAGACTAACAGGTAACAATAACCTTATTTGAGATAAAATATAATCTCAGCGATCTAGATGTTATTATCCCAATTCTCCAAATTTCACCCAAAGTAAGATCGACATGTCATCTACTAGGGAAATCGACATTTTGTTAAAAAAGTTACCGACAAGTCATTTAAGCTAATGTTTCACGCTGCACTTTTTCAATAGCAAGTGGCATGAGAGTAGATAGATACTGATCGCCAGAAGCTTGGGTCGAATGACTTATCTTCTTAACGAATTCTTCAAGTTCAGAGCCCCGACGGGAACTAAAAATTTGGTAAATGAAGCAAAATCTGAGATAAAATGATCTGCATTGCATTTAAATTTTCTTTAAAATCAAGGCCGAACGTTAGGCAAAAATGTGAATTTTATTTCCTCACTATAAGATCGTGTATTGATATGAATGATTTGCCTCGTTTACTTATTTATTATTGGTTCAAATAGCACTACCGCTGACGAAAGTTGGAAGCTTGACCAGCAAGCATGAGGGAAGTTGAACAACAGCCAGTGAAGTAAGTTGTATCATCATCTGGTGAATTTGTTTTTGCATGCTGCTGCATACCAGTAATTTGATATGATAACAATTTACAACTGCAATGCAACATGGAAACAGAAGTTCTAAGGGGCACTTACAGTTTACTTTTGGTAAGTTTGTGGGGATGATGGCTCAGAGTTCGCACGGCTTCTTCTCTCATTCACAAGAAGAAGTGCACATTTGCATGTAAAGAACAGAAGCAGCACTCCCACAAAAAACACTATAAAGAATTCAATGACAATGCCTGCTCCTAGAGCTGTGCTCGCAGGAAAAGGTTAGTGAGCAACAAATCTGTGAAATGAATAGTAATTAAAATGATAACGATCACTTACTATGAGCTAACACTGAACTCATTGGCCTTCTTCTGATCAAGTTTACGGTAGCCTCCGTGAATAAAGGTAATGAGATTTTCTCTTTACAATCTGGACGGCACCCATGATGTCCCATATCATTTAATTTCACTTTTAAAACGTCATCTCCTTCACCACTCTATATACAGAACAGATGTCTGATTCAAGATCATTGATTTTTTTTTTTTTCTGATGGGCATGTGATTGTGTTTTCTTCCAAGGTTATGCTAAAGTGTCTAATATCTACCTAATTAACTTCAAAGCAAACAAACTTACTTGATAAAAGAGTTGTTGCATAATACTATTGCAGTCATTTATTGTGCCTCGAAACCTAATTCCCCTGGCTTTAATTGTGAAATATTTTGAGATATAGGTTACCACTGAAAACTTGTCTTCAGCTTCAGTTCAGTTGAATTAATAAGTTTTGCGGGCAGACTGGTTACACGTAATCCATCATTAATTTTCATATAAAATGTGACAAAAAAAGCGAGAGGTGCCACCTGAATCATAAAGGAGGAGTAAGCAGAATCTGCAATGGATTAAGAAATCATTTACATTGTGGATTAGAGTGAGAATTTTGAGATTAGGAGTGTGGAGTGAGAGTGAGAGTAAGTTGTTTACTTACACTAGAATGAGAGTATGAAATTAAAATTATAATCCAATTTATATGTTTATATTGTATTGAATTAGGAGTAAATAGTTTCAAGTTATAATTTTATCCTTATTTAAAGAATTATAATTTTTAATTACAAAATTAATAAAAAATATATTTAAAAATTAAATAGTTATTTTATTATATTATAAATTAATAATATTTATTACTATTCTTAATTTTTTTTATTAATTTTAATTTTAATTATGTAAATAAAAAATTATTAATAAGAGTAACACGAATGAGACATTATTATTAATAATATAGTACAAAATTAATATTTTCTTAGAATAAAATATTTATTATCGTAAATTACTAATATCAAATAAATATAATATTATATTTTCAAATAAAGATAGTATATAGTAATATTATTAGTTCTCTATGAGTATAACAATATTATTTTTACGTATTTCAACTTAGAATCAATGTAAATTATTATTTTTTAACTTAATAAAATAGTATATTTAAATATATTTAATTTTATTATTTTTAATAGATATAATTTATAAAATAAAATAATAATTAAATAAATATGATATTGTTTATTTTATTTTATTAAATATAAGAGTAAAAAAGAAAAGAGGAGGGAGCAGATTCCCGCTCCCACCTCCTCCATGGGAGTGGAAATCTCACTCCCTACTCTAAAATTAAATGAGCCCCACAAAATGAGATTCTCATTTTTCTTTTAAAATTTGTAAGTAAACAGTAAATTAGAAGGAATCCACAAACAGTAAAATAGACGGAATTCACACTCCTTACTCTCACTGCTCTCTCCCACTTTAGAAAGTAAACACAACATAAATAGAAAAATGTATATTTTTCTAAAAAAATCTAAAAAAGAAAAGAAAAGAAAAAGCATCACTCAATAAAATCTTATATATGACTGCTTAAAGAAAATATGTGAATTTGTTTCTTACAGTGTTAGTTACACTGCATTCAACAGACAGTGAGGGAGCAATTTCTATCCGGTCGATAATACCATTAGTTGGTTATATCAATCTTCCATTTCTAACACGATAGGGCAGAAGTCTATTATAATTAATTAGTCTTTCATATGACATTATATAATTGAATGTAGTCAAATAATAACAATGTAATATTACCTTTAGATTGCTTATAAGACTTAGAGATGTTTCTGTGAGAGAACTTATTATCGCATACATTAATTTGGATCTGCCGAGCCATGTCATTTGGCAATTAAAAAGAGAGAGCAGCACAGCATACAAGAATATTCTGAAATGGTGCCCAAGTTCAACAACCAATAAACAAGCAAACTTTTATCTTATAATTCTTTTATCTAAGAAGCCGTTGGTATCCAATCCACTTCATTTGAGAACTTTGTTTTATCTAATAAGAAGCCGGTGGTGTCTAATCCAAATCACAAGTGTTTATCTCGGTACAGTACGGCTGCCCGAGATGGGCCACATTGCAATGCTTTTCAAAATTTCTCTGAAATAGTTGTATTTTCCAACACGTATTTAAATGAGTTTCAATTCAATTAAATGATGATGTTACAGCTCACGCCCTAGAAAGCAACGTACACCCATATAAATAACGACGAGGGAAGATAATTTTAGTCAGCATTGTCCGGGAGTGGATTTGATTGGCTGCACATGGTGGATCCCACCATGCGCAGCCAATCAAAATGGTTCCCGGACAATGCAATAAAAGTATCTTTACGGTTTTACCGACAATTCATTCTTGGATAATCCGCTTGGAAAGTCTTCCTTTTCATTCCTAATTTCCCCCCTTTCTTCTATCCTCTAGTTAGCAACACAATAACCAGAAATCAGAACCTCTAATTCACTCATAGGCAGTGTTTTTACTTTTGAGGGACTGAATTAACATGGAGGGCATACAGCACAGAACTGCGAAGGTGAATGGTATTAACGTGCACATTGCAGAGAAAGGTCAAGGTCCCGTGATTCTCTTCCTTCACGGCTTTCCTGAGCTCTGGTACTCTTGGCGCCACCAGATCACCGCCTTGGCTTCCCTTGGCTACAGAGCCGTGGCTCCGGACTTACGTGGGTTTGGTGACACGGACGCGCCGCCTGACGTGACAAGCTACACGTGTTTCCACGTGATTGGAGATCTCGTCGGACTCATCGACACCTTGGCTCCCAATGATGAGAAGGTGTTTGTTGTGGGACATGATTGGGGTGCGTTCATGGCATGGTTGTTAGGTTTGTTTAGACCTGACAGAGTCAAAGCTTTAGTCAACTTGAGTGTCGTTTTTAATGCTTTTGGTCCTAACACTTCCGCAAGCAACAACGACCCGATTGAGGCTCTGAGGGCTTATTATGGTGACGATTACTACATATGCAGATTTCAGGTAACTCGGATGGCCATTTCTAAATCGATATGGCCGTCTATTAAAATTAATTAATCTTAATTAATCTTCTGTGTATAATATTTAAAGTTATTAAGTCATATAGT
The DNA here is from genome assembly GCA_030449925.1 of Citropsis articulata. Taxonomy (NCBI): domain Eukaryota; kingdom Viridiplantae; phylum Streptophyta; class Magnoliopsida; order Sapindales; family Rutaceae; genus Citropsis; species Citropsis articulata. The sequence goes on from JASUUH010000077.1 coordinate 1,897,707, forward strand.
TTAATTATATTATTAAATCATATGATTTAATAACTTTTTTAAGTTTTAACAAATTTAGGAGCCTAAATTTAGATATTTTTATATGAGAATTGATCTGCTCAGGATATTGAATTTATTAAAATTTAAAAAAAATATTAAATTATATGATTTGATAACGTTATGCTATTATATTATTAAATCATATGATTTAATAATTTTTATAGATATTATACTATTAAATTGTATGTTTAAGTAACTTTCTCAAACTTTAATAAATTCATAATCAAAGATTAACATATTTGTGTGTCCCGCTATATATAGCATTTATATTATATTATTGTATGCAGGAGCCTGGAGAGATTGAAGCAGAGTTTGCGCAGATTGGTACTGAGACGGTTATTAAGGAATTCTTGACATTTCGGACTCCGGGTCCGATTATTTTGCCTAAGGGCAAAGGATTTGGGCATCCACCAGATGCTCCAATCGCGTTACCCAGTTGGTTGTCTGAGGAAGATGTTAAGTATTTCACCGCCAAATTTGACAAGAAAGGCTTTACTGGAGGAATCAACTATTATAGAAATATTAATCTGTAATGCTCCCTTATTCCTCACTCTACAGTTGATACATAGCTTTTTAATTTTGCGAACTTTCACTTGTGATATGAAATTATCAGCTATTAAGTAAAATTGCATATTATATACAACATGCATATTTATTAAATACTATCGACTTTTAATTTTCCTTTCACAGCATCACACTATCAAACGAATCTAGCTATATATTGTGATTTTAATGTCAACCTGAAGCAAACTAGTTTCAAATATATCCTCTATATATATATATATATATATAGAGAGAGAGAGAGAGAGTAAATATCCGTTTCATCATTGCAGGAACCAGGAACTTCTTGCACCGTGGGCGGGGAGTCGATTACAAATTCCGACCAAGTTCATTACAGGCGACCTCGACCTGGTTTATCATATGCCAGGGGTGAAAGAATACATACACAAAGGTGGGTTCAAAAGAGATGTGCCAATGTTGGAGGAAGTAGTGATAATGGAAGGAGTTGGGCACTTCATTAATCAAGAAAAGGGTGATGAGATTAGCAAGCACATTCATGACTTCTTCAAAGTCCAGCCCAAGCCCAAAATTTGAGCAAGCTTTTGAAAGGTCTGGACTAGTAATCAACAATATGGGCTTGAGTCGACTTTTTGCCAACCCCAGTGGGAATTAGTCTCCCATTACCGAGAGTGGCAATTTTGGTCACCAACAAATTCGTAAACCGAATTTTATCCGTAATTCCAAAAAAAAAAAAATCAACATGTAATCTTGTTGACGAGATCGATTTGCAGCCTCGTTGATAAGAACCAAAAGCCATGACCGTCGCGTGTCGGTTGTCGAATGCAATAAAGCTGGTTGTTCATCATCGCACGCATCACTGTCGCAAACGATGCAGATCTTCAGCCTCGTGTATGTATGCCCGTTGATCATCGCTGCCACTCTCCAAACTTCAGTCACTTGCCAATTCTCCAGCCACCTACTCCGATCGTCGATGATGCTATTTTGTTGTTATAATTATTAATAACGGAATATTATTATTATTATTATTATTTTTTGTTATTGTTGATTCTGCTGTTGTTATTATTGACAATAATTATTAATAATAAAAGAAAAATATAATAATCATAATTACTACAATAAATAATAATAATAATGATTACAACAACAATTAATTAAAGGCATTATAGTAATTTAAAACTATTTATCTTTAAGATAAAATAAACATATTAATAAAAATACTGTCCATTCTAATTTCAATTATTACAGTTTAAGAAAATAATTTATTATAATTCTTATTCTCTATTTTCATTCTAGTCATTCTGATTTCTGTCCATTCTGATTTTCATTTAGTAAATACAATAAAAAAATAAAAGAAAAAATTGAATATAACCTATGCTTTGCGAAAGTACAAAATTATGTCATAAGATGCCTTACATAACATTTTTTTTTTCATTTTGTTATTTTTACAAAACAGAAAATGACTGACCATAAAAATAGCAAATACCCTTTATTCTTTTCTCAATTTTTCAATCAACCTCGTAGGGTTATGATGAAATCAATACAGGCTTAATTGTACGGATGGCAATGGCCAAATCGGGCTAGGGCTATGAGTCAGGGTCACCTCAAAAATTTTGTGTACATTTTGCTCGAAATGCAGTTGCCGTGGAGTAGACATCATAAGTTCAAACACTTCCTGGCCTTCGGCGTTTTTCAATATCAAAGTATACATCGAGGAGGCTATACATCGAGGAGGCCCGTTATACCAGCTGTTATCTTTTGACCAGCTTTTACAGGGCCAACGCCCTGTGGAGTGCCTGCACAATCCAAGCCAAAAATGTAAGTCAAGCTTCAATTATCCATAAAGACTTGCATCCAAAACTGGGAGTGGATTTGAATATGACTATGAAAATTGGCGAGAAGGATATCTTATGATGTGAACACAGTAAATAACAATAATGACACAAAAAACGTAGCTTATATACTGTAACAATACACCTTCCGAAGCATAATAAGCTCTGATATATCAGTTATCAGTATTTATACCAACTAAAATTGCGTGTGTATTCTTCACCAAAGCAAAACTGAAATTTGGTAACAGACTCCACCATCAACTGATATGCCAGTTTATGCGAATAACATCACAATTTCTTGAAGCACCGAGAAAAATTAACTTATAAAGAATGTTAGTGTTTTTATTTGAAGGAAAATCAACTGCAATACCTGTTAATATGACATCTCCTTCAAAAAGTGTCATAATTGAACTTATGTGGCTAATTAGATAAGGTATCTTAAAAATCATATCCTTAGTGGTGCCTTTCTGTCGAATCTCTCCATCAACCTGCAGTGAAACACATTTAAAGTTAATCCACCCAGCGAAAAACAAATTCAAAGCTTTGACAAAAGCCATAAAGAAACATGAGAGTAAAGAGTAATGATTATGAACCTTTAACCATAGTTCCAAGTAGTGAGGGTCAGGCACTGCTGACTTTGGTAGCTGCAAATATATTTTACACGAGTCAAAAAAGGAGTGTATTTAGTAAACACATAACAAAATTGGCAATAGAAAATAAAATTCTCTTCCTCTCTTCTTTTCTACTAGTTGATACAAGTAAAGGGTGCACCAAGCGGAGTATGGATGATAAACCCTTGTCTGCTTTGAAAGAAAAACACCAATTTTCTTTTTCAACTTCGACAAACAAGGTATAGTTGTCATTTTTAAGCACAATTATTTCCTTTCCATAACCTATCCCAATGCCACATTTAGTGCTGTGAATGGCCAAACAAAGAACTGGTGCAAAGAGTAAACCTAACTGTTTAAAATTAAGTTTTCAATATTCAGCCTGAAAGTTGAGTACAACACAGCATAGTTTCAGCAGAGATAGAAACATCAAAGTACTTCTTTCAGTTTCTTACGACAGAGCTAATTGGTGTGAAGGTGTCCTGCCCCTTAGCCACTGTCCACGGAAGACCTGCAGACTGACATATTGGACAAAATATAAATGACAGGAAAATACAGCATCATAAATTGGATCAAATAAGATAATGTGCTCATACACTTAATGTTTCATAACGAAGCGCACAACTAGTATCCAATCTTCTGATTATAAGAAGGAATTATCCTCGCGTTCAACAGCATAACACATTACACACATACACCCCAACAGAATAATCCCATCTTCTCTCATAGGCATAAATTCTCTCTAAATCGAAAAGGAAAAATGCCCTATTTAATAGTCACAAAACACAACCGTGAATATAAGACATTGATTCGGAACCTGTCTAATTACATTACAAAATTCCAATCTGAGTATTCTTCAAATATCTGAAAGATTAAACTTATCCAACTAATACTCTTATTAGCAAAGCCAAACAAATAGAAACCTCATACCTTGGCCGAAGATTGGATTTCCCTTGCAGTCATATCAAGCGCCACTGCATAACCTGAATCCTCCCACAACCATTATTTCAAAATAAATTTGCGTAAATAAGTTAAAAGAAAAGGAGAAATCAAAATATTTTTTTTTTAATTTTAAGCTTTTAAAGAAAATAACAATACTAATATTTTAACAAAAATAAAACCTCCAACATAGTCCATGGCAGTGGTTTCAGGCACATCTCGAGCTTTCTGTCCGATCACGACTGCAAGCTCCACTTCATGATGAAGCGAATCCAGGGGATGAGGTACCTCGATGGTCCCTCCGTTTCCTAAATAAGACGACGTCGGTTTGAGAAACAAAACCGGCTCCTGATCATTATTTGCCGTTTCAATTAGTACTGAATTTCTTTTAAATAATAAAAATTATTTCAAATCGAATAAATAATAATAATAATAACGATAGCAACCTTGGGCACGGCGTTGCCGAGCTCTTTGGCGTGAGCCGCATAGTTACGGCCAACGGCCACGATCTTGGTGCCTGCTTGAATGAGGTTTTGTACGGCTGATGATGCAGTCGCCATCGCTTAAGCGATTCTGATTCCGATTGACCCAAAATTCGTTCTGTGCTAGCCACTCAGCAATATCATCAGTTCGAGGGCTAGCGGAGTCAAACGTCCGTTAACAAATATGTAAAATGTTATCATACGAAATGTCGTTTAAACCGACACCGACGTGTCGTCGAGTCGCTACTGCTTTTATAACTTCTCAATGAAAATATTAATAGGTGTTGCATATACAGATAAAAATCATTTGTCAAGATGTACTTTGAGAGTAATAATATAGTCATAAATTATTATATAAATTTATTTTATATAAAATGATGTAACATAATAAAATTAATTGAATTAAATATCTCTTAACTCACATGATCTATTTTTATTATTTTATATTTTCATTCAACTAATGAATTAATATCAAATCAGTTTGTACAAAATAAATTTATACAAAAATTTATGATTGTATCATTACTCGTACTTTCATTATCTATTTCAAGAATAGATAAATCTTTTTTAATTAATAATATTTAAGGTTATTGATCAACCTCATTTTATAATGTCAATTGATTATAATATTATAATAATAACAAAAATAATAATAGCCTTAGTTTTTTTAAATTAGACTAACAGGTAACAATAACCTTATTTGAGATAAAATATAATTTCAGCGATCTAGATGTTATTATCCCAATTCTCCAAATTTCACCCAAAGTAAGATCGACATGTCATCTACTAGGGAAATCGACATTTTGTTAAAAAAGTTACCGACAAGTCATTTAAGCTAATGTTTCACGCTGCACTTTTTCAATAGCAAGTGGCATGAGAGCAGATAGATACTGATCACCAGAAGCTTGGGTCGAATGACTTATCTTCTTAACGAATTCTTCAAGTTCAGAGCCCCGACGGGAACTGAAAATTTGGTAAATGAAGCAAAATCTGAGATAAAATGGTCTGCATTGCATTTAAATTTTCTTTAAATTTTATTTCCTAACTATAAGATTTTGTATTGATATGAATGATTTGCCTCGTTTACTTATTTATTATTGGTTCAAATAGCACTACCACTGACGAAAGTTGGAAGCTTGACCAGCAAGCATGAGGGAAGTTGAACAACAGCCAGTGAAGTAAGTTGTATCATCATCTGGTGAATTTGTTTTTGCCTGCTGCTGCATACGAGTAATTTGATATGATAACAATTTACAACTACAATGCAACATGGAAACAGAAGTTTTAAGGGACACTTACAGTTTACTTTTGGTAACTTTGTGGTGTTGATGGCTCAGAGTTCCCACGGCTTCTTCTCTCATTCACAAGAAGAAATGCACATTTGCATGTAAAGAACAGAAGCAGCACTCCGAGAAAAAACACCATAAAGAATTCAATGACAATGCCTGATCCTAGAGCTGTATTCGCAGGAAAGGGTTAGTGAGCAGCAAATATGTGAAATGGATAGTAACTAAATGACAACAATCACTTACTATGAGCTAACACTGAACTCATTGGCCTTTTTCTGATCAAGTTTACAGTAGCCTCGGCGAATAAAGGTGAAGAGATTTTCTCAGTACAATCTGGACGGCACCCATGATGTCCCATATCGTTTAATTTCACTTTTAAAACGTCATCTCCTTCACCACTCTATATACAAAGAACAGATGGCTGATTCAAGATCATTGATATTTTATTTCTGGTGTGCCATGTGATTGTGTTTTCTCCCAAGGTTATGCTATAGTATCTACTATCTCCCTAATTAACTTCAAAGCAAAAAAACTTACTTGATAAAAGAGTTGTTGCATAATACTGTTGCAGTCATTTATTGTGCCTCGAAACCTAACTCCGCTGGCTTTAATTGTGAAATGTTTTGAGATAGTAACATATGTTTGAAGAGGTTCCCACTGAAAACTTGTCTTTAGCTTCAGTTCCGTTGAATTAATAAGCTCTGCTGGCAGACTGGTTACAAGTAACCCATCATTAACTTCCATGGAAAATGTGACTAAAAAGCGAGACGTGCCACCTGAAACATGAAGGAGAGTAATCAGAACCTGCAATGAATTAAACAGAAAAATGCTGTTAAACATACCCGGATAATTAAAAGCATCTGGGTCCCCGATGGAGAAATTGAACTTGCTTGTTTCTCTATCAAATATCTGTGACTCGTCTGCATCACTCTTCAGAACAATATATTTAGGGACTTGAATAAATGGAGGATCATTAACTGGATCCACAAAAACTGGAACCGCCAAATCATTTTTCCCATTCTTGTTCCTGGCAGAGACTCGAATTGTGTCCTCACCATAGAAGTTTTCGTTTCTGAATTAAAAGAATTTTTTTTTTAAACCAAAAAAAGTCACTAATAAGATATGAAAAATGAAAAATACACTGACTGAAAAGTCCACGAGAGTAGTAATTCAGGAGGCACTACCCGAGATATTGAATTGACTGAAGGGCCATATTGATTACTTGTACACTGCCCTCTGTGATCAATTCCTTCTGGTCTCCATCCCCAATCCTTACAGAAAGTCCAGACGACATTGGCTGCCAAAATTGCATCATCATAGAGGACAAAAGCACAGTGCCGGAACGTGCACTGAGAGTGACACAGATATTCTCCAGCATATCTGAATATCTGATCTCAAAGCCAAGGAAACCACTACAAAGAGAAAGACATATGGAGACGATAAAGCAATCATCCGAGACAAACCTGAACATGATAAAGAGGGAAGCATAGTATGTTACCCGAATCTGGGACTTATCATATCCTCAGTTGCTTGCAATTGACTTGGAAAAGAAACAAACTGTGGTGGGATACAGAGGACAGAAATGTTCACGGCAGCGGTAGCAAGATTACCATTGACATCAGCTATTGTATACGAAAAGTAATCATTCCCAATATAATCTTTGAAAGGGGTATATCTAAAGATTCGTCCATACTGCAGAAGTGAACCATGAACAGGCTGAAACATGAATAGATACTACAAGGTCAGTTCCAATGCAAACCATTAACTTTGACATACTATACAAGCCATAGCATTTATGCATGCAAACTAGTCGTAGCCATTTGACATCCTGCGTATCTTACTTTTGAGAACTCAATAATACTCGCATTGTTGCCAGCAAAGTAGTCATTAGCTAAAGCATCCAATGCAATTGACTCGTCCTCCCAGACAGACACTTTATCATCATAGGCTTTAGGAAAATACTGATCTGAAAGATACCAACGAAATAAGTCTTAGATCACATGTTTAATCTTTTAGTTGCAGAAGGCTTAATAAACATCATTTGTCGTCTGTTGCCTGTTGAGAAAGGTGAGCAAATTCCGACTTACTACTGTAAACATTAACTAGGAAAGGGCAGAGTGAGAAATTCGTGCCATCATATGAGACACACATCTCATACGTGCCAACATCCATAGCCAGATAATGGCCACTGTATGATCCATCATTGTTATCCACAAACATCCAGCTTGAAAAGCCAGAGCTATTCATAGAAGTAATCTCTGGTTTGAGCCTTGACTGTTGTGAAAGGACGGGATTAGAATAGGAATCCAAGAGCTGCACCACTACTTCATGTGTGATCAGCTTTGCCACTTTAGGAGTAAACTTGACGACTCCTGAGAGAGTCGTATTTACATCACCTGTGGGCAAGTTAAAAATACATTGATGATTAGGAATTGGAAAAATTGAATCCAAGGAGCTGAAAGTTTTATTAAAAAACAGAAAGATTATAAGGAAAAATGAGTCATATCGAGTGAGTGATAATACTGGCTGTCACTTCCTTTGTGAATGGATGGCCGCCATTCAAAACAATATTTGCGCAGAGTACAAGAATTTTATAAATTCCACTCTTTTCAGGAGTATAAGTAACATCAAAAGCACTGGCCTGAACTTTCAATTTGCCGGAAGACTGGATTCAAGGGGGAAAGTGGGGGGAAAAAAGAAAAAAGCATCACTTAAAAAATCATATGTATGACTGCTTAAAGAAAAGATATGAATTTGTTTCTTACAGTGTTAGTTGTGTCAACAGACGGTGAGGGAGCAATTTCTATCTGTTCAATAATACGATTACTCAGTTTTCCAGTAGATCGACTCCCTGTTCAAAAGTCTTTGCAATTCAGATATCTGATATAAAGGAAACAACCGAGCGGTGAGAGATTTGCACACACCGTTGTAAATCTGTGTGGGAGATATGCTTGGCCAAACAGTCGAGGAATCAATTTCCCTTACTATTTGTACTTGAAGCCTTTCTACTTCAACTGGATATGGATATTGGAACATGTCATTCAAATAAACTGAGAAATGTGCAGTTTCCCCAGCAACAGAATCATTTAAACCAGATCCATTGACAACACTGCTTGATCCATTGCAATAACCTATTGAAAGACATTATCAAAAGGATTTGAAAATATAACCGACCCCATATGGAGGTAATAGGACCTAGCAATGACATTAAACAGACCTACAAAGACTGTATAAGTATATGGCATATTGGAAACACTTTTGTTATGCTTCTCATCAGATATTGTGAGTAAGAAGTTTCCTGATTCCTGTATAGTATAAGAAAACAACTGAACTCCAGGAGCAACTTCTTCAAATTGCAAATCTGCTACTGGTATGGACAAATTTGTCTCCTTTTCAACAACATCAGCATCAAATGCATAAAACCCAGGAGCAAGGTTCCCATATTGATCTAGCTGGTGTATGAATATTTCCATCTTGGAAAATATCTGCCATGCAGCTACTTCATATTTCCATTTGGCTACACAATTGGAAACATCTACAGGTCCTATAAAGGCCAAATTCAACATATGATCATTGGGGGAGAATATAATTTCCCTAGAAGAACGATTATATTATTGGCTTTGAAGATCTTTGCTTAGAAGACAAGCTACAGAACATCACCTGGATTTACCTTGAATGGTAAGGGAGAGCCATTCAAGGTCTGATTTCCGGCTTCTACATGCAATGAGAAGTTTCCGGCTTTCATCAAAATAAACTCTATGATGATGTAGCCAACTTCATTAAGAACCATGTTTGTGATGTTCGGTATGAGAGCGGAACCATTGGCATATAATGCTGATACTGTAAAATTAAAAGAACTCAACTCTTCACTGGTTGAAGAAACGTTGTTCCCAAATGCATCTTTAGGAAGTATCATAATTCTAGCTTTGTTCCCTGCTTCAAATTCATTGATGAGACCCATCCATGAAGCCACACAAACTGAGGGGTTTAATCGCCCTTCAATAAAAAATCAATAAGCATGCTTAAGGCTCTTGTATTTCTTCAAAGCAACACTTTAAAATTTGCCAAAACGTACCTGGTTCAACTTTGAAGTGGAGAGAAGAATCCAGCACTTCAAAAGGGTCGTCCTTGATGATCACATTAAACAAGCCCACTGAAATTGGAATGAATAAGATTCTCCAGTTGCTAGTGTCCTCGCCAGTTTGTAGCAGAACCCCCGAAATATCAGAACTATTTCCAATCTTGCCATTGACTGTGAGTGTAGGCTTAAAAGCACTTTTTCGAAGAGAAGCATCTCCTCTGCTGTCAAAATTTCCGAGAACTTTTATCCTTATAGTTGCCGTGTCTCCAGCTTGGAATGTGTTGTTGTCATCTAACCAACTGAAAGCAAATTTTGGGGAAGGATTTCCTGCAACAAACTAATTTATGTGACTATAATTACTTTTGAAGAAAATAAATATAAAAATAAATTTAATTACTTGCAAGCTCTGCGGCAGAGGCAGAGGACAAAGCGGAAGCCAAGAGTGAAATGAGAATGAACAGGTGGGATTGAACAGCCATGATTGAGGTTTGATGTTAAAACTAACAATGTATTGATTTTATCGTATTCATGAAGTGATCATGTTTGTGAAGGAGATGGTTTATCAATGGCGATACTTGTTGAAATTTTTCTAGCCGTTGGATTTTCGAGAGCGGTTGGCGACGGTTTAAAACGGTTGCGTCTTCGCGCGGTTTTATTTCACATTTAAAGATAATCTATTTAAAAAGGGTTATTTTTTGCCCGTCCCCATATGTTTCAACAAATTTTAGTACATACTCTAATGTTTCAACAATTATCATCACACACCCTAATCACCAAAATTCACGGTTAACTTTGACGGAACAAGGGTAAAAAGAAAAATGATGGTTTGCTCATGTGATCCCCAACTGAAACCAGAAGCTTGCAACAGAATTTCAATTTATCTGAAAGACTCTGTCTTTACAGATCTGTCTTGGCCATGTATTTTAGTGTTAGTGGATGATTAGGATTTAACTATTTTTTCTTTTTAATTTATTAACTACCAATTATATTAACAGATTTTGCTCAGATAAAAATCAGATCAGGAGAGGATTTTGATCCTATCAATTTATGCCCATCCAAATTAAAATGCACACAAGCACACTCACCTCACCAATCTACCAAAACTCATATTCCACACCTCACCAAATTTATTTTAATTAGCTTCAGTTTCATCCACCATCACCATTTAGTTCGTGACCTCCGAACGCTAACACCAAACATCTATGCCCCCATGCCACAAAGCACCACCACACAGCTGGCCGCTCGGATAGCCACCACAACACAAAGCTGATCGGTTGATTTGGGTATAATTTTACTTGGTCAATATTGAAATTGAAATTGCTGGCGAAATATAAATTAGTTTTAAAATTGATTAGCTGATTTGTTAGTTTTTTGGTGTTCCAGCACGATGGATAAAATGATTTGGTAAATTCGATTAGCTATTTTGTTTGGAAAATTGGAAGGTTAGTTTGGTGGATAGCCCTTGGAAGATGAAGATTGGTTTGCTGTTTCATTTGCACTTATGTTGGTTTAAAACGGCGAGGTTTGGAGTTAAAGATTAAAACAACGCTGTAGGCTTTGTGAGATTGATTAGTGGTGGTGTATCGGTGCTCGGGTGAAAAATGACATGTGACACAAATGAGCGAGGAAAATTATTTTGAAAATTAAAAAAATAACTAAAAAGTCCATCCCCTTCAAGTGCTGCAGAGTTCCTTGAGGAAGTGCAGTAACTACAACAGATACTTGGCCAAATCCAGTCATGTAATCAAATGAAATTTTCCTTTCACTTGCTTCAAGTAAAGAAGAAAACCTTGTAGAAGACACATGCTTCTCGCCCGCATCTTCATATTTTAGTAACAGCATTTGAAACGAAGGGCAAACAAGTCTTTTACTCAAATAACTGACAATTCCATCGAAGTTAATGGCAAAATTTACTAATTAGGGTGTGCAGTGATAGTTGTTGAAACATTAGGGTTGTTACCAAAGTTTGTTGAAACATATGGGGGACAGGCGAAAAATAACCCATTTAAAAAACTGAAAATGCTAAAACATCTTCGATACGATTCATATGAAGGGCATCGAAAGTGTTTCCACATTGTTTTTTTCATCTTAAACAAATAACATTTTTTAGTACGAATATCATTACTCTGACTAGAAACCAATGACATTCCAAAAAAAATATGTACTTTAAAAATCTTTAAAAGAAAGGAAAAAAGGTCCTGACGCTGGAAACCTTGTCTGGCATTTACGAAAATCACAACTAGTGAACTAGAATACTGGATAATGGCTTGTTAATAAGTTGTACATAAGATCTCGTAAAAATACCACAAACTTTGATCTTCGCGGACAACTTTTCTGGCCCATTTTCAACTTTCGAAATAATATCTTCAACCGTTCAGGGTTGAAGCTCCCTGTGTAATTGTCGAGCCCCTTTTTTCATATAATCGTCTCTTCGTAAAGCAAGGAAATAAATAACTCGGAAAACAGAACGAGGACCTGAGATATTTCATGCCGTGTTAGGAGCTATTTGCCACGAAATCGCGTTATCCAAATTTTACTGTCATAGCATTGAGTTTTTTCCTGAATCGTGACATACAATAATATTATTATTTTGCGTGTAATTGAGAGTTATTGAAAAGTGTAAGCTGAGGAGCAATGGAGATGCATCATCTCATTGCAGGCAAAGAATGCAGTCATCTCATTTGCAACAGAAGCAACTCAGGGTTTTCGATTAACTGTTTCCACTCATTGCAGAACTTTGCGACAGTTGCTCCATCCAAAACTCTGTGATCAGCACCTATATTAACCTAAAAAAGCAAGTACCGTGTCAGCCATGGAAAAATTACATCTACTATCAATCAAACATTTAAAGATTCTTAAAAAAAAAAAAGGATAATTTAGATGATCACCGTTCTGCTCATTTAAGATCAACACACATATTTAAATAAGGGTAATATAAATGGGATTGTGGATTGTATAGCTTACGGTCATAATTGATGAGGGGTACACATTTCCATCATCTGAAAGACGTGGAACTTTCTCAATTCGGCCCATTGCAATGATGGCAACTTCAGGCAAGTTGAGAAGTGGCGCACCAAATTTTCCGCCAATTGCTCCAATATTGCTGAGAGTTATTGTTCCACCAGAATTATCAGCTGGAATAAGCTCGTTATCCCTTGCTAATTGTTGTAACCGTGACAGTTCCTTTGTTATCTAATCACGAAAAAAAAGCTTGCTTCAAATGGAAAGCATGTGACAGTGCACATTAAGGAGAGAAATCAACAAAGATGCTTGAGGAATCAGTCAAAAAGAATGCCCACAGTGAGAAGGCATTCAAAATTAAACATTAACAACCCAAAGCACAACATATTCTTTCATTTCCACTCAAAACTTTTCTTGCTAAAATGAAGAGGCAACAAGAGAATATCGATGTTACACCTCAACCAGGGAAAATAAGTATTTCCCAATAGCAAAATGGAAAAAGAAAGAGTCATGGATGCAAAGTTCTGGATAACAAACCTCCAAGATGGAAAGGGACTGAACATTCTTAATGTTAGGTACAGCTAGACCATGTTGAGTAGCCATTGCAATTCCAATATTGTGGGAACCTATCAAATTCAACAATAATTATTTCCAGAATGTATAAAAAGAGAATAAAGAGCACATGCATTATAGTAAACTACAAAATCACATCTAAATTTTCATGAGCACAACACCCCATGTAAGCATCAGAAATCATCCATGTCAATGGGCACTGTTTACAAATTCACAAATTATAAGTTTGTAATGTCCTATCTAAATATGTCCACTTAATTTTTCTCTGTAATTGCAGAATAAGATGTTAAAATGAGCCTTTCACAAAAAGAAAAGATGTTAAAATGAAGAGGAATAGAGAATTAAAAATGCTATGCAATCACTCCTAGGACATATAGTCACCTTATTAGCAAAAAAACCTAAAATAATTTGGTGCTTATCTGCATTAAAAAAACATTAAGGTAACATGAACTTAACAGAATTAATCTACAAACCTTTAAGAATGACCTCAAGTGACTCCTCATTGAAGCAACTATTCATGAAGGGATATTCGCTCATGGCCATCGAAAGTGACTTTATCAATGATGGAAGGAAAGTATGCTTAATGTTTGGGTCAGAATTATTATTTTGAAAAGATGCCTTAAGCTTCACAAGAGCATCACAGTTTATCTCTTCTACATAATGAAAATGCGGTATTTTTGCAGCCATGGACATTGTTTTGACCATTGTTCTCTGGAAACCCCTGAAGAATCAAGCATAATTAACTTATTACTAGATTTCATTTCAAAACAGTTGATATACTAACAAACATATTTTATGCTACTTAAATTGCACACTGAAAAATTCACACCACAAACTATACATCGCATACAAAACAGATTTGATAGAAGAGAGCCAAGTGCAAAATGTGCGGACAGAATTAGCGCATTACTGCAATTTCACTAGCAAAAAATCTATCAGTGATTCTGCATTACCTCAAGGGAACTGTCTTATCATCAGGGTACCATTTAACTTCAGCAAATGTTCGTGGGTAGGTCTCTTCTTCTGCTAAAAGCTGCTCTCTACAATCAGCACTTACAGAGGCAGCAGATGGGTCGTCAGCAGCTCCTTTCTGAACAGCATACTTAAGCACATCTTCTTTTAAAACTCTCCCATCTTTACCAGTTCCATCAACATCATTTAAGTTTATTCCATATAGCTTGGCAAGGTTCCGGACAGCAGGTGTAGCTAGAACTCCACCAACTGTATCTTTATTCAGCTTAGAATCAGGTGAATTTTCTGACCCAGGAGTTTTCACACTTTCCAAGACATCAGAACTTGGGGTTGGAACTGCAGAAACCCCAACAACCATCTTTAGAAGAGTTTCTCCAACCTGATATTTGCATAAAAAGTTGCAATCATAAATTCCCTTTAAGAGTGTAAATACTGCTGTGGATAAGGTAAAAATAGTTGATAACAGTAATGTTCTGATTCATTGTCCATCATAGAAAACAAATCTTCTCCACAAATATATAACAGTAACAATGAGCACTTGCATATCAGTGTCCATCCTTGTAAAACTACTTGCAAGAATGAAAGCTCCTATCCACTTGAGTCCTTGCTCTCCGGAAATGATGTGAATTTTTTCTTCTATTTAATATTTTCATGGCAAAGGACAATCAAGAATCAGTTATTCTACAATACTGAAGCAAAATTATGATGATCATTATAATTTTGCAAGTAATTCTATGCGTTTGAAACAGAGTTTCTATCGAATGTATGGTCTAAATTGTTTCCACAATACACATTTCCCACTAAGGCCACAAACTCCCTCTTTCATATCCCAAGCTACGCCACGCAAATAATAATATACAACTTGTTAAACAAATACATAACAAAAATATTAATGAATCATGACATATATTTTCAAAGGCCATATGCTCATAACTTGAAAGCAACAATCAATTATGAACCGCAGCTGCACTCCCAAAAGTAGAAGAAGCAAATGAAACAGTAATAAAGAAAACCCACCTTTACAATGTTGCCAGGAGCATGGAGAAGTTGAGCAACTTTTCCTTTGTAACGACTTGTTATTTCAATTGTTGCTTTGTCACTCTGAACTGCACATAGTGGTTGAAATTCTTCAATTTCATCCCCCTGCCAATGTAGATTACATGAATATTTAAAACGGCCTTCCAAAATAAGCTTCATGTAATCATGGTACTCAAATATAGGCATAAAAGTTACACAACCAAACAAAGATACACTATGTCTATTGCAGATCATTCATACTCAAGCAAAAGTCATAGAGTTGTTGATCGTTACAAGATTTCATTCACTGAAGACAAAGAGTCCTTGAATCCTAGTACACAGTGGATGATATTCAAAGCCAATCAAGGAAAAGTACAACACTTGGAACAAAAACCACAACAAAACTTTCTGGGGTTATATCTGTTTTACAAATTTTATATACAAAACTTTGCCTCTTTTCTAAGAACCATAGAAATTTTCATGAATAAACCTTTAGAATTACAGCAAACAGCACAAAATTGAACATCAATCAGCATCCTAAAATGAACATCTAAACAAGATATTTTTAATCTGAATAAGGGAAAGATAAAGCATCAGTAGTATGGATAACATAATAATAATAATAAGAAAGTAACAATTCAAAAGTTAACTAAGCTTTTTTCAGAAACGCGGCAATCAAAAAATACATGCAAGAGACAATTAGCATCTCTTACCCACCTCTTTTACAAACCATTTGAGAAGTTCACACTCAGCAATTCCTTCACCAGTTTGTGCTAAGGGTACATCAACTACCCCACTAGCCGGAAGATCACCCAAAGCATGATTTGAATAGCAACATCTACTAACCATGGAGAGCATTCCCAACTAAAAGATACACAAAAATTAAAAAAAAGAGAGAGAGGAGAGATTTGAAAATAATATATACGAGAACAAAATTTTCGCAACTATAAAAATATTGTCCCAGAACAGAAATTCTACACTATTTCGCCAAACAGCCACATAGACACTACATACACATGCAGTTATATTTTGATTCAGGAGCATAAACCCAATGAAAAACCACCAAATCATTCACTTCACTATATGTATGACACAAGTCCAATAATACACAAGAAGCTAAATTATCTCTTTCTTGTACTTTCTTACCGTTTTGTGAGAAGTTCATCAATTGGAACGTGTTGACAGATGACATTTCTTACTTAGAGCCAAAATTTGAATTTGACCTTCTTGGTTAAAATTAGAACCAACGACTCTTTGTTCATAAAGTAACTACAAAACAAATATTTGCGCAGCTCTCTCTCAAAGCATTGGCGTTGACAAATTCTTTTATGCATATGTATTCTCCATCAACTAACAATCTGACAGTAACTACAGACTACAACTATAATTAAGAAGAAAATAAATCAAGCATTAAGCACAAATTAGATCATTGAGTAACAAAATAATAGGCGCGAAACAATAATAAACTCAAAATAACTGAGCTCAATCAATTTTAAGAGTTACCAAAACTCACGCTGCTAATTTTATAAACGGAGCGAAACGACGACGCAGCATAGCTAGAGAGAAATCCTATAGGTGAAGGCGTTTGCACCGGAAACAGCGACGGAGACGGAGAAGGAGCAGAGATTTGAGAGGTACAGGGACGCAGAAATATCCAGCTGGAAGCCGGTGGCCTCTTCTGCCAAATCCTTCTACTGATCATCGTCGTTTTGGCTTTTGTTCTCTTCAACTGACAAAATGAAATTCAAAGGACCCTTTCTTTGGAGTTGGAGACTGCCTATAATAGCAGTTAATTTTTATGTGATTGCTTGCACTGATATGGGTATGGCGCTTCCTCTGCATTAGTGGCCGTTTTAGTAATTAACCAATCAATAATACCTGTATTTTTTTATTTTTTTTTTTGGGGGCTTTCAATTATATTTACGAGCAATGTAACAAGTTTTTTTAAATGAAATTACTGTTTTATTTATTTTTCTTTTTACGATATTAAATTTTTTTCTCCGTCAAATCTCGTGTTACGTTCATGAAGATTACATGGACCGGTTTATTAAAAAATATATATATATATGGACCCGAGCAAGTCTCTTAATTAATGCAAGGTCTTGCACGTATATTTACAAAAAATAATAATAAAGTAATCATCTCCCTACCACCTCAAACATAAACAACTAATTACAACGAGTAATTTTAATTTTATATGAATCGCTCATCTTTTTTATTAACTTTGTGAATTATCTTTAAATAATTTAATTAAATACTATTTTATTCCTTAAATAAGACAACAATTCTATCCTCGAGTTTTCGATTCAGAATTAAAAAGAAAAGTCAATTTAACATTTTAACTACTATTTCTCCTGAACGAATGGCATGTGTTTCACTAATTACAGAGAATTTTTGTTGTTGTGTCAGTTGAAGGTAAGATCCAGATGAGCGAGCAGATAAGAGGGCGATAATAACAATTGATAAGGGTAAAATTTGGGGTAAAAAAATCTCTCCAAAACAACAATAATAAAACATCTGTGTACCTAATTTTTTCTCAAAAAAAATGGAAAATTGATGTTCGGCATGCCTAATTGATAAAAACGAAGTGACTACACCTACAAGACTACAACATTTAATTTTGATTTTAATTGTTGCAGCAGGTTTTAGACTTTAGTTACAATTTTTTTTTTTTAGCTTATTGTTTTTATTACTATTATTATTTGTTTAATTTGGTGAGAGAATAGCACGTTAAAACTTATCTTTAGGGACGTAGATAGATTTCTTCGAAGGAAGATCAAGAATGACGACGTGGAACTGTGTTGGATGAAGAAGATGAAGATAATGATCACTGATCATATCGATCAGCTATCTTGAGATTCTGACTATGCGAATTACAACATTGCATAATCATTTGGACGGCTCATGATGGGGAGTAGCTGGCCCGTGAGGCCGTTACTTACACTGAACTCACCCACCCCCTTTCTGCAAACACCCACCTTAGGAAACAAGGGATGCCTTATCTTGAACAAAAAGGGGTGTCATCCGAATATGCTTGGGTGCTTAAAACAACACACAATCTTTCATCATTTTTTCCATGAGAGAAGCACACCGCTTGGAAACTCTTATGAACCACTAAAATAACTCTTATTTTCTTCTCAAAAAAAAAAAAATAACTCTTATTTTGGTTAAAATTGCAGAAAAGGACAAAAGGTTACAAAAGAGTTTAATTAAATATTAGGCATGATTTCTTATAACAAAAATCTTGTCAATATATAAATTATTAGTTTATTGCCTTAAAATTATTTTCATCAATAATTATTTATTGCCTTAAAATTATTTTGATTTTAATATAATTATTTATATCATATAAAGATGGGAACATTTGTGATTTGTAAGTCTAAAAGTATTTTAATTTAGTTAAATTCATTTGTTTCCTTTTATATAATTTTCTCTAATAATAGAACTACAATCACAAATACGGGATTTCATAAGGATTTTAAAGAGGTGTAAAAAGTACCACTCTTCTGTCAATAGTTGGCCACCACGTTCAAGGCAATTAGCAGGCCTATTTTGAGTCCATGAGATTATTATTCAAGTGTTAATATTTGAAATTATCAATGAGGGATTTTAACCATGCTCAATTGAAACTCAAAGACAATCTTGGTTATGATTTGTTAATATATATATATATATATATATATATATATATATATATAGAGAGAGAGAGAGAGAGAGAGAGAGTATATAGCTACTGTATTTAAATTATAGGACAAAAGTATTAGGTAAACGATAACTGTTATGTCTTGAAAACTAAACTGATTTGATTCGAAACTTGTACAATAAATAAATATTTTTATTATTTTTATTAAATTTACTATTTAAAAATCATATTTAATACACAATATCAACTTTTATTTTATAATCAATTTCATCTCAACAATAATATGACTTATAAATTTATGATAGATCAATACTAAACAAAACCATAGAAGAGTTCAAAAGATTTTTAATTATCCAATTAACTCAATTTTCGAATAAAATATTTTTTAATTAACAATTAGCAATCCCAAACGAGTTTGAAAGTGATCATCGATGATTGATATCAATTTTGATTATACAAAAAAGGAGTAAATAAAACTAAAGATTTGGTAAGATAAAGCTATCCACTTTAATAATCAATGATGAAGCGCATGCCGAGCTTTAATTAATGGCCCTTTTTTTAACAAAATCGCGATCATGTTTGGTACGAGAAAGCTTCTTTCTTTTCAACCCAATTATGGACATGGTTTGTTAATTAATTTGTAATTAAGACGACAAGCTACAAACTAAATGGTCAAAGGCGTATCATCACTCAGATACAGTTCTTGTTTTGAAAGATGAAACATCATCTAGAGATTATCATTAATGATGGGACTTAATCACCATTGTTTACAATTAATTAAAACATTGAAGAACTCAGGAGTGCAGGACTATCACATTCACTGTTGCTCAAACCTTCTACTTAACGTGTCCTCAGAGCAAATATAAGCGTTACATATATTCTGTTTGACTTCCTCGGAATTAAATAAAATCCGTGTGCAAAGTAGGAATCTAAAAGCTTAAAATTTGTTGTTTGAGATCTTGTTTTCGACATTAAACTTCCAAGTTAAGCAGTAGCTTAATCATCGAACAAACCATGAAGCCAAAATTATTAAAAATCTTGGGATAAATAAATTAAATGTTCTTATGTATTGATTTGAGTATCCACTATCCAGGTGACAAGCTCATTATTGAATCTGCAAACTCACCTTCGAGCTTATGCTTCTAAGCCACGCTGTATAATAATATAACTTAATTAGCAATGTATGTTTGCCTAAATTATTAAAGGTTATTCAATAAATGTTCCGATCGAACCAGATATTGAAATGACTAACCATTAATCAATTTTGATTGATTCCTTTATTATGAAAACAGTCCAAAAACAATAGACCAAATAGGAATAAGTATGTCTTCCTCATATGGGCCAATCTGGCTGTCTTGATTTGGATTATTGGAGCTCAATTATGATCATAATTCAATTAGCAAATAATAACCAAATTATCAGAAACGACATGATCTAGAGAGCACTAATAGATATTCGTGACTCAATGACCTTTCTAGCAATCGAACAAACAGCCTCGATTGAAAGCAATGTGCTAATAACTGAACCATAATAATAAAAAACACATGGACCCATTAAAATCAATTTTATACCTATTAATTATGGGATTAGAATAAGTTATTTCGTTTTGCACATTAAGTGCTTGCAGCATTATGTGCATATATAGAATTAAAGTGACAAAATATATTGTATTGTCTTAAAAGTCTTAAGTGCTTGCAACATTTTATTACTCAATTCTTATGTTTATGAAGTGTTGAACACATCTAAAACTTTTCCTTTAAGCACCCATGCATCCTGCTTGAAACAATGTGCTCTCAAGCTCTGCAAACTACGTATGGTCAAAAGGTTCATTAATGGCATACACGATAACACAAACCAATTCTTGCAATCTGACTCAAAGACCCTCGTATTTCGCATTGTAGTAGGCACGAAGAAACCAAACAATGTGGACAATCTAATTGATATCGGCCTGAAGATTCTCTCCACTATGATTTTAAAATCGTAGAGGTATAAACAACAATCATAGTTAGGGTTTAAAATATGGGAATGCTTCTTGACTAATAGTGGAAACAAAAGGAAATTAGTGTACATCTAGTAAGAAATTAATGTCAAATTGATAGAGCCCCACCAAAGATTATTACCCTAAGATCCACTAAATCCCTTTGTTGAACTTTAATTTTTGACTTGCATGCGTTAAATTACTTTCCATTGTGTCACTTTAACATTCTAATCGGAAAAAAAGCTTCGTAACTATCCAAAGCAAGCAATGAAATATATAAAAAGTGGGACATCAGCGAACTAGCACATGGTGCTGGTTGAGTACATGGCTATTTGCTTAAGCAATGTTGAGATAATGAGATCTGTTACGTTATTGGTTATTATTAAATTAGTGGTTGATTTGATTGAAACTATGACTGCTCTGTCACACGTAGTGGGGATAATAGGAAAGATGTGTTTGTTGTTCGAATTCTTCAATACAATGTCTCAGGCTTTGGGAACAAAGACACAATAACTCACTCATTACTAACAAATTTAATTTAATCTGATTAATTATTTATCAAAACCCACTAGAAATGTGACCGATGGATCATACCCCTCCCTTTTTTTTTTATTTTTTATTAATATATATATTATCTTAAAATTTTTATTTGTTACAAGGATCAAAAGAAAAAATTATTATGGATTTTATGGGCTTTGTAATATGTTTATGAACTTATGTTTTGCCCAAAAAAAATCAAAAAAATATAATAAAGAAGTTGTAACTAGCCCCCAAAAGCGTGGCTGAGTTGGTTGCAGTGCAACTGTAGTCTCTATCAAAATTTGGGTTCGATTCTTAAAAATAGTAAAAGAGATAAAAAATAGTATTTAGGCTTGCTCGCCCCTAACCTTTAAAAAAAATTGTAAGTATGATTGAACACATAAATAGTTTGAACCCGTTTTGATGGTGTTTGTTGAAATATTGGTATTGACTAGGAAAGTGTAAAATCCCACCTAAGATTGGTAGCTAGATAAAGTGATAGGAAATGGAATTATTCAACAAAGAGAGGTTATTGAAAGTGGGTGTAATTATTGCGGATAAAGATTAGTTTGATTCCTTTAGTCATTTGGTATAACTAAATGCACATGCAAGGTTTCGTTTAAGTGTGACAATGAAGATAATTTTCATACTTAGTGTTGATTCTTTATTTCATTTGGCATAAAACACTCATGCAGATAGAGAAAAAGCAAGGAAAAAAAACCGATAAATTTTGCAGAGTACACATTAGGATGAAGAAAAGGATCGAATTTCCTCCTTATCTGCACGTACCGTTAAATCTTAAAGGAACTGTAGATTTTTGACAATGGGTAATCCACAGACCACAGAGAAATAAACGACGGCTACCTTCTATACCTTCTTCATATATACAATCCATTAGCCCTTTTTTTGAATTTTATAATAAGTAATTAATGTATAAAAATAAAAATAGAAATAGCAAGGAAGCTGGCTGTAATAGCTTTAATAGACAAGGCGCGTGCTACAGTTGAAACTCGGAACGTTTTAGGTCCAATTGTTTTGGATCCATCGAAAAATACTAAGGGAAAACATGTGGGGAACCAAAAAAATAAAATAAAATAAAATAATTTAAAAAAAAGAAAAGAAAGTTTATTGCTTCCAGTATAAACTAAATTTATCTCTTTGTGATGTGGATAGGGATGGCAATTGGATCGCTCCATAATGGATATCCATAATATCCATCCAATTAGAGCGGATAATATCCATCCAAAACTTATTGGATTTGAGAATGGATATTTTAAAATTATATCCAAATGGACATGGATGGATATGGATAATTAATTTTATCCAATGGATATCCATTTAATCCAACATAAGTTTAAAAAGTTTTAATTTTATAAAATAAAAAATAAAAAATGTAATAAACAAATAATTTTAAATTATAGATCAACATTGGATCTTGACGGATCAACACGAGATCTGTACAACTTATGAATCGAAACAATCAAATCTTGAGAGCCAATATTAACCAAATTATCCTTAACCATAATTTATCGAATTATCCACCACAAAGTTATAAATTATCAATTTATCCTCAATCAATCACAAATTAATCACAAAGCTCAGATTTAAAATTACCCGAAGACGAAATTACCGAATAATTCAAATTAGAATCACACTAAATTATCAAATTACCTCATCGCCTTATCAAAATTACCAAACTATCCATGATTTTCCAGAAATCACAAATTCACCCCCAAAGCTTAGTCAAATTACCGAATTGCCCCTCACCGGTCAACGGTGACCGGACTTCAGTCAACGGCAGCGGGAAGCTCAGGTCTGCAAGTTCCGGCCACGCTGAGTCCAATGGTGCCGGCGGTGACTTCCAACGCACGGCGACGAAGCCGGATCGAGCTTCCAAAGCCGCGATCCTTCCGGCGATCGTTCACCGCAATTCCGGCATCCTCGGTGGTCGTGGTTGGTCGGAAAACGTTGCTGGGAAGCTGAGGAACAAATTCCAGCCGGTGGAATCACCCAGATCGGGCGATATCAACGGCAGCAAAAACGGGTCTTGGCCGCAACGTTCGACCTCTTTTCGCCGGCGTTCCGGTCCGTTTCCGGCGACGAGGATGGCATGGATACGTAGCTCGTCTCTCAAGCTTCGAAACGATACCTTGCTCGCCCAAAACGGAGGTCGGACGAGGGAGATACGGCCGGGTCAAACTCGCGGGTCGGCGGGTCAAACCCGAATTTCTCTCTCTCTCAATATATAGAAACGGAAAAACAGAAACCTTCTCTTTTTTTTTTTTTCTTCTTCTTCTACAAAATACAAATTAAACGAATATCGGACCCGTGACGGAAATAAAAATCCAGTTTTCCCAAGCTTCTAATCGCGCTCAATTTATCTCAATTCAACACCGTAATAATTCCCAAATTAATTCAGGCATCAAATAAAGGAAAATCGGGTCTGGGGTATTACAACCTACACCACGGGAGAAGCTTTCTGGTGAAATTTTATTGATGATCAAAGAAGAATCTTTTTACAAAGGTAATAACAGAGATTTCAGAGAATAAGCTATAACCCTCTGTCTCTTCAATCTCTCACTATTTTGCTCAATCTCCCAAACGGACTCTTAGTTAGCCAGCTTTATAGCTGCATCAGAAACAAACTAGCAAACCCAGATTGAGCAGATCGACGACACGAGGATAACGGCTTTAACGAACCTGATTAAGAACTGCTCACATGTTCGTCAGGTGTGTTACTCAAATGATGGCCAAAACGACTTCAAACAAATGCCGTTTTAAAGTTTGTGAATTACAAGTGAAGACACGAGCTTGTCTCCTGACATTTAGTTGTTTAATGTTTTGCTTTAATGTGCATATTAATGATGATGATCTGATTGGAGATTAACGATGCGTTAGAAGATTGGAGATTAACGATGCGTTAGAAGATTGAAGATTAATGATGCGTTAGAAGAATGAACTTTTTGTATTTAGTTTGAAATTAATTTGTAATTTTATATTATAATTTCTTTTTGTTAATTCATAGTTTTGATATTTGTTATGTTTATTATTTTTTATTTGATATTGAAATTTAATACTGATTTTAACTATTTTATATTTTTATTTATTTTATATTTTTTTATTATTTTTTATATAATAAAAATTAAATATCCATGGATATCCATGGATATCCATATCTATATGGATAAAATCCATATACATGTCCAATATTAAATATTGGATATGGATATGGATATATCCATAATGGATAATTATGGATTTATATTTGGATGGATAATATCCATCCATAATTAGATATTTGCCATCCCTAGATGTGGACCTTGAGGCATAATCCTTCGATCGTTTATTTCACCATATAGGCCCTAGTGCTAATGAACATTGAAAAGGTGACATCATACCAAAACAATGGATGCATTATCAAGATCCCACTGGAATCTTGTTATATAAAGTAATACATAATTCAGTGGGTTATGATTTTTATTGCACTGTATGATTAATTCACAACTTCAACACTATTAAGAGAGTGTCACAAAATGATGTTATGGATTAATGTATTCATCATAATATAGTGTATACTTATACAAATCAACAATAAGCATACACTTACAGGAAGTAGAATCCACGGTATCACATTTTTACATAAATTGTAACAAAGTTTCAATCTTTGAAACGATCGAGTAATTCACTAGTGGCTCTTTACTAGGAACGGTCGGTTGAGGGTCATGAAAATTGAAAAGCAATTAATAGACATGTTAGCTGCAATCCCAACTATTCAAAGTGAATCAATTCTACTGTTTAAAATTTATCTCATAATTAATCTCTTTAAGAATTGAGGTATCTCGTAGATTTATTGAAATCAAAATTACTTTTTGAAACTAAATTGATAGAAACCACCACAGTAAGCCAGCAAACTCGCATAATTTTAAGAGTCTGGCAACTGTAATTACTTCAACAAATTAAAATATATATACAAGGATAAGAATCCAAGACAATCATAGTCAGCCCTTGTGACGTGTTATATAAATATACCATTTTTAACAAAAGGAAAAAAAGATGGGAGAGTAATTTCTTTGTACAAGGCAATTAAAAGAAAGGTCTAGAGCTAATAACTCTATATAGACATATAATATAACCGGGAAAAAAAAAATGATACAAGGATACTCACCATTTTGCTCACGTGAAAATAATTTTTTTTTTAAAAGGTAATATAACATTCTAGCAATTAATGTTTTACGAAAAGAAAGTGGATGTGTTCTTCTTTTTTTGTGCAAAATGACGAATTGTGATTGTATAGAACACTAGGGGTTGGTCTCAGTATTATCCACATATTTAGATTCCGCGACGATATGACTCGTGAACAATGAGTTTTAAAAATCTTCTATCGTATTTGCACTTTGTATAATATTATATTTATATTCATTCTTATAACTATTAATCACGCTCTTATTTATTTTGTTCAGCATAAAATTAGATTAAAATTTGATCCAAATCCTAGTAGTATTGAAATAACCTTTGTGGTCATTTTATTTTATACACATACATCATTCCATTTTACGTTTGTTCAATTACGTAGACAAAAAAAATGTCCAACCACAGCCCCTTCAGGCCTTATAAAAGTCTGCTCTTAAACTTCTTTCACTCACCTTTTTCTCTCTTAAAAACTCAACTAAACAAAGAAGCAAATAATATTAGCAAAAGAGCATTAAAACATGGCTGCATCACAAAATTCCCAAAAGTATCCCACAATGCCAGAGGTAAAAATTATCAAACACTTGTATATTATCCTACTTATCATCTTTCTTTTCTTTTAATTTGTTTCTCATATCATAATCATTTTTTTTTCTTCTTTTTTTTTTTTGGGCCATAGGTGGTGGATGAGCTAAAGAGAATAACAGGCATAGGGTTCCCAATTGCTGCCATGAGCTTGGTAAATTATCTCAAGAACATGGTACTAGTTGTTTGCATGGGGAGACTAGGGAGTCTTGAACTCGCCGGTGGGGCTTTAGCCATCGGCTTCACCAACATCACTGGCTACTCAGTCCTCTCCGGACTGGCCATGGGCATGGAGCCGCTTTGTGGGCAAGGTTTTGGTTCGAGAAACTTGTCATTAGTGTCCCTCACTTTACAAAGAACAATTCTCTTGTTACTTATTGCCTCAATACCTATTGCCTTGTTATGGTTCAAACTTGAGCCTCTCATGCTTAGCCTCCATCAAACACCCGATATAACAAGAGTTGCAGGAGTTTATTGCCGCTATGCGATCCCCGACCTCGTTGCTAATAGCTTTCTTCATCCTTTACGTATCTATTTGCGTAGCAAAGGCACTACATGGCCGTTAATGTGGTCCACTTTAATCTCAATTGCTTTTCACTTCCCGCTCATCATTTACTTGACGTTTTATCTATCTCTTGGGGTCCCCGGGATAGCAATTTCTAACTTTATCACTAATTTTAACTCCCTCTTCTTCCTTTTATGTTACATGTTCGTTACTCGTGCCAGTGACGAACCTTTATCAACACCATTAAAAACATCTCAAACATTGCCAACATCTTCTTTAACAAATTCTTCATCATTAGGTCACGAATGGGGAATTCTAATTCGACTCGCGATACCAAGTTGTATAGCCGTTTGTTTAGAGTGGTGGTGGTACGAGTTCATGACAATTTTAGCCGGGTACTTACCCAATCCTCAAGTGGCACTAGCAACATCAGCTCTAGTAATACAAACTACGTCTCTAATGTATACATTGCCAATGGCACTCAGCTCGTCGGTGTCGACCCGAGTAGGCAACGAACTAGGAGCTGGTCGGCCGCAGAAAGCCCGTTTGGCCACGGTGGGGGCCATAGGATTAGCCCTATTGGTCTCATTATTTGGGTTGTTAGGGACAACTCTTGGGAGAGAAGCTTGGGGGAGAGTATTTACAAATGATGTTCAAGTGCTTGAGCTTACAAAGACCGTTTTGCCCATTATTGGATTATGTGAGCTAGCAAATTGTCCACAAACCACAAGTTGCGGAATTCTTAGAGGAAGTGCTAGGCCAGGTATTGGGGCAACAATCAACTTTTACTCATTTTATTTGGTGGGTGCGCCATTGGCAATAGTATTAGCCTTTGTTTGGAAACTTGGCTTTGTGGGTCTTTGTTATGGACTCCTTGGTGCTCAAATTGCATGTGTGGTGTCAATATTAACTGTGGTTTTCAAAACAGATTGGGAAAGAGAGACGTTCAAAGCCGCAAATTTGGTGGGCAAAAGTATTGACAACCAAACAGTCAAATGTGATGAAGAAGCACTTATTGGGTTTGTTAAAGAAGCTGCTTTTGAAAAGTAAAAAATCAGAGAAGGAACACACAACCGATACTAAGCTTAAGATACGGCATTGACAGGACAAATTCAAACGCCTCTTTTACCTTCCATTATTATTAGTTCTCCCAACTCCTTTAATGTACCATGTACGTGTTGGTCTTGTCTTTTCTTTTATATATGCCACTTGTCACTTCATTGGTTCAAAACGTTGGATTGTGAAACATATTAATTTCGTTTTTTTATTTTTCTTTTCAGCGTCACATATAGTAGTGTACTGTATATTCTTCCATTTCCATAAGTAGCATATGCATATATATGACAAACGATTTGAGCTCATATAATAAGAAAGTTGATTTGATCGAACCCTGCTTGATATTTTAGATCACTTATAGTTAATCTAGGTTAAAATCAATATTTTTCACATGTTTTTTATACAGCATGTGGATGCATGTGCACATATGGGATTGCCTAAACATGTGCTTAGCACATGCAGCTAAGAACACACATGAAATTTCCTTATTATTCAAAGCTTCAAAAATGGAAATGGACTAAACCTCTCAAGAGCATACGCTTTAGTTTTGGCACCCATACGCGTCACATGACACAGGCATAAACCACACACTAACGATTCGCATAAACATGTGTGTGTGTTTATATATATATATATATAATTTTCTCGTGAGGACATCCTCATTTTAACAAAGTGAGAATATCGTTAACACATAAAAAAAAAAAAAAAATTTCAATACACTCACATACAAAATAAAAAATAATGAAATGTGTGTTTTGTTTTAATTTTGATATGCATCCTCACTTTAACAAAGTGAAAATACCCTTATTTATATGTTTCATTTTAAGATCCCCGGATTTGTTTTAGTTTGAAAAAACATGATTTAATAGCTTTTTCAAACTTTAATAAAGTTTAGAACACTGTGTGTCTGCTCTTCTGGATAAAGAGGAATTATTCAGGGGAAAAAACACTTAAGATAAAATGCCCGATGAACTTATAAAATGACAAGAGGAGGAATTAGACTCATGTTGATTCAACTCTATGGTCTTAGGAAACCATGCCTAAAGTCATAAGAGTTGGGAAATATGAACATATAGAATAAATATGTATATTTCTCTACAATCAAATTTATATCCATGTGTAAAATAATGACGGGTGACCCTTGTTTTTTGAATGAGAGTTCAAGGCAAAATCCTAAATCCATGTGACCTATCATCTATGAATAGAGGCTCATTTATAAGAAAAATGAGTTTTTGGCCATACTGTCTAATTGAAGGAAAAAACTCATCTTCTCCTAATTTCTTTTTTCTCTTTCTTTTACACTAAGTTAGGTGTCGGAGTACTTTTCTAGGTACCCACGCCGGCTTTAAGATTGATCAACACTGTCAAATTCTCCACAACTACAAATATATGTGAAAGTAAAAATTTCAGCACCTTCTGAAGCATTGGCACAAGAGGTCTTCAATTTCGTTCTTTATTTTATGAGTGGTGATATTTGACTCCCTCGTTATATTTCACCAACCCTCACTTTTTCGTTAGCATTATTAAAAATTTTAAATTAATATTTATCTATCAACATACTCCACATAATCTCGAATTTACCCTTGTTATCATTTTTTTTTTCCAAGCACCCACCATATAAAACTTATAAAATCTATTTTTTTAAAGAAAAAATAGATAGATATTAGTAGAAATTATCATGTAATTGTAATTAAAAATTATTTATCCTTTTAAGTAATTTCATATAAGTATAAAATAGGTAGTAATATAAAAGTAATTAATGAGAGCTGGTGAGATATAATTACAGGTCAAATATCACAACATCTATTTGATTTGCTATTGACTAACATTTCGCCAATATTTTGTGTTGATAAAAGTTTAATTAACAAATGGGAACTGTCAAGTCTAACCAGCTGCATGCTCCAGCTCATTATCTGTTGAATCCAGCTCCCCATATCCAAGGACAAGGCGGCTGTATTCACTAACTATATAATAAAAGAATTAGCCGTAGAGTTAATTGGCTTCGAAGAAAAAACCCTAATCAATTTCTCTTCTATCGGTCCAACATTTCTGCTAGTTCATGAATCAGAACGTCATGCATAATCATTTCAGTCTCTAGGGACTTATCATTGATATTCAAAATTCAATTCAGTGGGCAGTGAAAAGTTCTACTTTCAAATTAAATGACAACATAAATTATTAAGCAACGCTCTCACCCCACCTCCTCTGTTTTCAAGTTCTTGTGTGGAAAAGTTTATCAAAGAAGGTGGCTGGTGCTCAAGTACCGAACTGTGCATACTTGAATGAAGATAATTAATTGACATGACTGATGATACCATCGATTGAATGAAGATAATGCAGTGGTTAGTGTTGTACTACCCTAGTCCTTTGGGGCCCGTCAACACATACAACTAAGAAAAGGGACACCATTATTTAGAATCGTGAAATAAGCTGATCATCAATTACAAGAATGTGTGAGAGTAGTTAAAGCGGGTACTGTTAACGAGATCGAATTTAGATTCATAGATATTATCAGGAAGATGTAGATAACAGGTTGTTTTCAAAAACAAGCAGAAGCAAGCTCACACTCAGATATTGCCAAAAGTACAATGCTCGACTCTAGCTAAGGAATGAACAATGGAAATTGTCACATCAGAGAGATAACATGGTAGTGTTTCCGTTCTGGTAACAAAGGGACCAGCAGATTTGCAAATCAAAGTCGCATGATTGCATATTTATGACGTAGTGTGCATGACTTTTGAAAGTGACAGGTCATAAATGGTAAAAACTATTTGCCATAGAGGATATATATCTGCGTGCGTGTGTGTATCAAAAACGTTTTTTATAAAACTTTTTCACTGTTGCACCGAACCAGTTGAAAAAAAAAAAAAAGGTTTCAAATCATTGTAGCTTTTTCAACAAAAAAAAAAAAAGTGATTATGCAGAATCAACTTTTGAAAGTTATTGCAATCAGTAATTGATTTTGTCCGCTGTTTAAGAGAGCTTTCACGATGATCCCTTTCATATGCCTCCTTAATTGGGGCAATGTCAAAGGTTTGAACTTCTAATTTTGAACTTCAAATCTAATTATTTTCGGACTCATGATTTACTAAATTTTTGGCTTTAAAGTGACAAACTTGGATGTTTCATCAACCACAAACAATGTATCTACAGTTTTGAATTTGTTACCATTTGCGTCACAGACTGTGATATATTTCAGTTTTCAATCAGTTTGTTCCATTCTAGGGTTTTATTTATACATCTACACAAAAAGTGAACAACACCATACCAACGACTTATCCAGTTATCTTTTCGACTAGAGGATCACGTCAGCCCCAGCAATCTCATTCACTGTACAATATTCTGCAGTCATTTTGGATATATCGATTATCAGCTGCTGGCAAACAGAGAAAATGCTCAAAAGTTGGAAACAAATCTCTCTTGAAACAACCAATAAACCACTACCAATATTTGTTAGATATAGCCTACCATTTTTCATTTAAAAATTATGTACTCTCAAATTATTCGATACATTAAAGGAATCCCCAAATTGACAGGTATGATATATCTGTCTCTTTTTGTAAGCTAACCATGCATGGGGTCTATACAGTGATGTATAAAATTGTGAGCTAACATAAGAAAAGGTTTGAATCCTAGACTTACACAGTTGAGATATAGAGTTTATAATATCAAGCGAGCCTTGGGACAAAAAAAATAGAATATAATTTTATTTAAGGACACTTAAACCCTTGTTGTATTGTATATTCTTTTTAAAGTTCTCTTCTTTAAAGGTAGAGAGGTGGGTTTAAGTTCAGATCAATTTTTTAATTTGTTATTTCTTTAGAATTCGAACTTAGGTGATCAATTAAATATAACTGTTTGAAAATCATTCAGCTAAACTTCATTGTTATGTATTGTATACAACATATCCTAATTTAATAGTTTGTAACGATGGATTTCTAAGGCATATTTGAGAACTTAAGATTCCCAATTGATGATAACTCTTAATTTTTTGTTAGACACTCACATTCTTTTATTAGGTGTATAATAAATCATATGCTTTGGACTTTGTAACAAAAAATCTAAAAAATGTGATAAAAACTTGAGCTCCATATTTTTGGGTTAGACTGGAGCCCACTTGATGGGATTTTGACTACCGCGCCTCGAAATAAGTTTTTTTAACTCGGCTCTGGCTCGAGCGAGACTTTCAAATCACAGACGGCCAGCACGCTCCCACACCAGCAGATTTCGGTGATATCTGTAAAAAAAAACACTTGAGATTTTCAACCGCAAGTGCGGTGTCGTGACCGACGCATTCGCACAAAAATCTCTAGGGTAACTATTGTTAGACATCACTCCGCCAAGTCCATTTAACGAAAGGCCCAGAGCTACTAGGAGAGGAGCTTAGGCTGGTTTTATTACATGCAAAATCACAACTTCTGGGCTTTCTTATCGAAGTGAATAAAAATATAAAGGGCCACATGAAAGCTTGATTGGGCTTGGCCCATAAAAGTCAGATCAATAAATCTGTCGCTGGTTGTTTAGATAATTTTAATTAAAAAAAGAGTTTTATCAAAAAATTTTGAGGGGTGTCAAAAACACCTCTATACTCCAACTGAAAATATATTGGGCCACATGGACGCATGATTGGGCTTGATCCATCAAAATCAAATTCCATCATTGTCAAAGAATCGTATTTGTGGGGAAGCTTCACAAGCTGGCGAAGCTGATCTTAGTCCTTAAGAAAACAAAACTGACGTGGATTTGCATAATAGAGATATTTTTAGCTACCCTACAAGATTTGTACAATAATGGAGGGAAAGTTACAGCATCAAATCATCATATTCTTTTCCAAAGTTGGAATGAATTGTCATCATGATATGTATTATCCTCAAAAAGCTTCACATTCACTAACAATTTAAGTTTCTAATAATATTTATAAATGTAAACAAATAATGCTTTTGCACAACTATAACAACCTCATTAAATAATAATAATAATAATAATAATATTTGAGCGATGGTTTGGCGATAAAAATTTTTCTCTAATAATAAAAAAAAAAAGAGCTCACATCCCAATACAGCTAATAGGTGACTTATCTTCGTTTCTAAATATTGTAGATATATAGCAGATTTTTTTTAATATTTATATGGGTCAAATATTTTTTTTACCATACTCTTGAAACATACTTATTATTATTTTTTTAAAATGATTAGTCTTCTTCACTATGGACATTCATACGTGTTAAAATACAAATACCAAGGTATAGGTAATATTATCTACAAATGACATTAAATTTTGGTTACATAACTTTATTTAATCTTAAATTTATATTTTAAAATAAGTGAGTACGGTTAAAATAAAACAAATGTTAATTAAGTCATTTAGACATGTAGTTCAATAATACTCATATGTTCGGCATGTGTTTTTGAGTGAATGAGTTTTCCTTTAAATTAAATTAAAGTAGATGTCGCTCTACATGTTAGTGTGAATGAACTTGTCGAGCTTAATGCTCGACAAACCTTTGAGCTGCACCATCGAGGATCGAAAAGAAAATGTTGATTGGTAGCAAATAGCAAGCGGCAACAGGGCTCAAAACTTTTTTGTTTCTTTGTATGGGGACCATCATCTTGTTCATTGAATGCAACCAAAGGAATAAATATCATATTTTGTTGAACCAGAACTGATTGGTCCTCTAAATCTATTGCTTCTTTAAGGGTTAAAAGGACAAGCAATTTAGTGAGAATTGATCTGGGATCCAATAAACACCCTAGTGGAATTTATTCCCCCTAGAGATCGCAGACCCAACACAAGACAGAAAAAAAGATATGAATTCGAACAGTAACTGCTTTATTTACTTTTAATTATTTGTTTAATTTGGACTAATTAAATATTTTTTTTTTCTAAATTTCTTTAATATCAACATCACATCCCAGATCCCAATCTTATAGTTCCCATTTTAGTTCCAACGCAAGTATTTTACAAAAATTCTTTGCTTTTAGTCACAATCAGATATGACTGACTGCATAATTAAGCACTTTTTTCTCTGTTCTGTTAGGAATTAAATGGGTTTAAAAGTCCTAGTTTTGTTCCAAGTCAAGTCATATGAATTTCGATTGCTTTGCTTTGCCAAGCAAGCCCGATCAGCTTCATCATTCTTTCTCACTGTGACCATGGACCAACTACCAGTGCTCAGTACTCTTCCTGATTGAATTTTCATTTTTCATCAAAATGGTCAATCAAATTTGGGACCCATGAAAGCGAATACCAAGTTACCAACCTT
Source organism: Citropsis articulata (assembly GCA_030449925.1). NCBI lineage: Eukaryota > Viridiplantae > Streptophyta > Magnoliopsida > Sapindales > Rutaceae > Citropsis > Citropsis articulata. The sequence continues at coordinate 1,931,755 of JASUUH010000077.1, forward strand.
TGAGTCTTTCAGATTGAACCGAGCACTCGTCCCGTCACAATATCCCATTATTGTATGAAGTTTTAAACTCTCATCCAACTTTTTGATGGTAGAATATTGTGAATTTAATAAAAAATTAATGGGAAGAATATAATTTTAAATGCGTTTAAGGATAATGACCAAACTCTACAAGTTTTAAATGTCCCACCAAACCCCGAATCCCATCAAACCTACACGCAGGTGTAATTCAATTTTTGTTCAAATCCCAAAACCTGAAAGTCTTCTGCGGATCAATTCTCTCGCAAGTCTCAAGCAAAAATTCGTACGACCTACACATACACATCAGAATTCTAGCGCCACCTCACTAGACCGCCTGCCTCCCTCTTTTTCTCTTTCATCACGTGAATAATGGCAAATTAAAGAAAGCAATTAAGGAAGCATGATGATTATTGTGAAAGTAGATAATCATCATCAATGAACATCATTAAATTAGTGAACGCAGGGAGTTAAATAAATCTGCTAGAGTGGTGGCGCTAGCTGGTGCCTGCCACCTGTCCCATCTGGCGCCGGCTCAATTTTATGAGTCTGACTGAATCCGCGCGTATTGGCAACTGGCAAAGTCCAACGAGTGCTGAAGATGCGACACCTCACCATGCTCCAAAAATTGTTCCACCTGGAGAACACTGTACGTGTTTAATCAGTATCTCCAATTCAATTAAAATATTATTTAACGTTTCAACCATGCTGAGATGCATGCCCAACCTTGTTTTCATCGGTTACGCTTTGTTTTCTGCTCTGCTCTCTCACCTGCTCGCGTACGTTCAGCAAACTTACTTGCGGCATTTCATCAAACACTTTTCTGTCTTTTATTGGTTAAGTTAATTAAATCGCAGCAAATGTTGATTTTCTTTTTTCTTTTTTATATTTTGAATTTATTTCTTTCTTTCATTATCTCATTTTCTTCTTCTACTTGGGAAAACATAACATTATGTTACCACTGATATATTTTCGATGGGTTGTTCAAATAATATATGGAATTTAAGTTTATTTCTGTTATATTCTGTTTGACATAGAATCGTCACATGGATCCAACACATGCAGTTTACGATAATACTATGTTGAGTGATCACGTAACCCAAAAAATCTTTAAAAAATAATATTGTAATAACATATGCTTAAGCTCGCTTTCACAAGACTAATGCTTTATTTTATGTTGCTGTTTAGTAGCATATATTGTTCCAAAAAGCTGCTAAACTAAGTATTGTAAACAATTACAAATTTCACTGGGGATGGGCAGAATTAAACCAAAATCGAAAAATTATCGTTTTAGATTTGGTTCCATATTTTCTTATAGAAAAACTGAATATATTAGTTTCCTGTAAAAACTGAATCCATTCAGTTTTCAGTTCAAAATTTCAAACCCAAAAATCGAACAAAAAAACTAAAAATAATTTTTAAATAAAAAAAATGCCACAATGCATTATTTGAAGGTGAATGCGAATGCATATTACTACTGTACATATGCATGCACCATGACAATAATATGCGTGTGTTGTGTGTCATTGATCCAAACCCTAGCCCAAGCCCCCAAATGGAAACGGCAGCCCTCATTTCTCATTTCTCCCACAAATCGTTAAACCCCAAATCAAATCCTCACACCCTGACAAATGAAATCGCCAATCCTAGCCCCCAAAGCCAAGATCCTCTCAAATCCCCTTTTCTATTACAAACCCTAATCTCCAAGATCAAACCCACCCCTCACAAATCTCAATCTCAAATGTTTAACCTGCCAACCATAATTCCTCATCGTCGAACACCACCAGCCCACGCCTTCGCCGTCATATCTGCAACTGTGCCACTCGTTGCTGCTTTATGAATTCATCATCCACATTTCAACTTTTGAAATTTTGATTTTTACTTGTTTTTCTTTGCCTTTTTTTTGCATATTTTTACTGTAAAAAAAAAAAAAAGTTTGTTATTCTTTTTTTTTTTTAAAGTTTGCTATGTTTAGATTGTAATTTTGAATTAATAATTTAATAATATTCTATAGTATCTTATTTTTTGTTGTTTTTGATTTACTGAAACAAAAGAAAAAATCATGGAAAGAAATCTACAGAAGCAATGTTTTTTTAAAATTTTTTAATAAGGTTTAGAACCGAAAATTCGAACTGGAACTGGACTGAAAATTCCGTTTCGGTAATGGTTCGGTGTCTTTTTTTGTTTAGTTATCGAATACTGAACAGAGCCGAAATGATGCCCACCCCAAAATTTCATTTCGAAAGCTAATAAGATAGTGATTTACATCCCTACAGTTGTTTTATGGGAAACTTATACTGCATACATTTACGAATTTACCTACTAAACACGGTCAATTTCTATTTTATAGTTGCTTCTTAAAAGTTATAGTATCTTAATACCAAATAAAGCCTCACCTTGTAAAACCCTTTATCTTCATTAATCCTTTGGGTGATAGTGGGGAAAGTCGATCCAATTGTTTAAGCCACGTAAGGTAAAGTTTATCATATGGAATTTCACATTGTTTACATGAACATAACAATATCTGAATTATATCTAAGCACGAATTTGATGCAAATGGTATATGTGAGTGCATTATAAATAAGATTTTTGCCAGCTTGCATGAATGGATAAGTTTCGAAAAAGTTGAAAAAAGAAAAAAAAATCAGTCATTGTTTAAGCAAGAAAAGCACGAAAATGAAAGCACACATGATAATGCCATGCCATCATATGTGTTATCAGTTATCTCCTTTCTTGTTGCCATTGCTTTCCTACATTGCCAGTAGGTAGCTAGCAAAGGCCAAAAACTTGCACAGAAAAGTTTTGTGTTGTGTTATGATAGGTTATCAAGGAATAAAAGTGGATTGGAAGAAAATAGATCGCATTGACTCTCCATCTCCAATGTCTAAGCATGCGTGCAGGAGTTGGCTTGCAAGATTTTGATAAGATCATAATTCATAAGATCAGCATGCATGATGAAGATAATCAAATGATGAAGAAACTTACTTGACCATTAGAGACAGGCTATTTGGCTTTGCAGTATTTAATTAATTAATTATACGATGAAGATGTGTTTTTGAATACATTAAAGGTGAAAAGATACGCTTTTTATCAAGACCATTAAAAAATTTTATCTTCTAATTTATACATACAAGCCATTGGCAAATGTCTGTCTTTTTGTAGGATATGAATTTTTAGGCGGAACTAATACCATATTTAAATTCGATGCTTACTGACCTTTTTGTTAATCTTTCAAAAATACACAATTTGTAGTCACTGAATAAAAATATGAAATTAATTAAATATTAAAAGTATATTGCTAAGTTAACTCAGTATTGAATCTAAATCCATTAACACATAAGTACACAGAGTCAAAACAATCACAAACCCCAATTTCTAACAAATGCAGACACCCCACCGTGTAATTTTGTAGTAAGGCATCAACATCTAATTGAAGTATGATTACATAGATTTGAAACTAATACTGAGTTGACTTGTACTTAGTTCTTTATAATCTTTTTGGACACGTGTGTTTGTAGTAGTAATATACAGTTAATATTTAATTAGTTTTATATTCTTATCTAATAACTACTAATTGTATCTGTCTAAAAGATTAGTAAATATATCAATTTAGATGCTAAATCCATATACATTTTAGAAAAATGTTTGCAGCCACACTGATTTTTTTTTTCCTATATAACTATATACCTGAAAACATAATCCATTTTTTTTTAATAGTTCATTATAAACTTGCAAAAATCTAATAACCTATGCAAAAATATTCTTTTCCTCCTCGTTTTCTTTTATTGCATTATAATTTAGTGATCTTAATCAATTATAAGAAATTTGTCAAAACTATTACCCTTAATATAAATGTGCTATCCAACAATTTGCTTAGATGGAGGAGTCTAATGGAAAGCATCCCTTTCAAATATGCTTTTGTATTTGTAGGAGATTATTATAATCACTTTGGTTTCGATTTGTTTCCTCGAACAACAGTAGTCATACTGCGATCGGGGACCATTTCTCTTGACATACACTACTGAATTTTATCATGCTTCATTTTCATATTCTCCGTAGAAATACTTTTTTATCACATAATTAATATGATCACTTAGGTTAAAAGATTTCAGTTGGTTCCACGTAGAAGCAGAATCTAAACTTTCTTTTTCTTTTTTCTTTTTGTAAAGTAGAAGCAGAATCTAAACTAAACTGAGAATCCAGAGTAAAAAAACCCAACATTATTCTCTTAAAGAATGTATGCTTATGCTTCCAAATCAAAAGAGATTAATTAACATTTAACCCAAAATGTTATCTCTTACAAATAATAATATTATTAAAAAAAACATAAGTTTTAGCAGTCAGTTGAGAAATAAAATGCTTAAATCAAGGAGTTATGTGGATAAGGCACGTACATCAAGTACTTTTATTGGATAGGTTTTGTACAAATATACCCGTATAAGTTCTTTGGATAAAAATTCTAATTAAATTTATAATTGACAATTAATTAACTCTGAGGCTTAATAAATACAAGTTATTTTGAATTAATGCAGCAAGAAAAATATAAAAATACGTTACCACAAGCCCGCACATTTTGAGCTATTTTTGACGAGTTTGGAATGTCCATGCAAACTCTGAAACAGCATGCAGAAAGTTAAAATTTAGCCCGTGTCTGGCACTCGCTTGAAAGTGCAACTGGGTTTATTCATAACTTCATTACCATTAAATTGGGAAATTGGAAATTCAAGAAATAACGTACACAGTAATCAGAGGAAGGAACAGAAAAAGAAATAAAAAGAAAAAGAAAAAGAAAAACAGAAAACGGAATGGAAACTAAAAGCAAGGGGGTACGTGGCAGTTAACACTCACTAGAAGTCAAATCGTTCGCTACGCTAATCGTCCTTATTACTGCTCTTCATAGCTGTGCGGGACCCACCATCACAGTACAATCTTATCTGGGTAATAACGGGAAGACCCCTACAAGTTTGCAATTTCTCAATTAATAATAATGTTTTCATTTGTATGAAAGAGGTCCCTTTTCTGATTAAAATGACTTGAAATACCCTTTGTCTTCATGGGCATCGGTGGTATTTTTGAATTTACGTTCCAAACTCTCAATAAAATCAAATCAAACTTGATCCATTCAAAAAGAAAAAAAATAATCTAAAGCAATCTTCATTTTATGAAACAAGCGCAATTTTGTTTATTGATTTTCTTCCTATATTGTTTGAAAACTTGAATCACAATCAATTGATTTAGAATTAGAAAACAAGAGAAGGGAGATAAAATGAAGTTTGGAAAAAAAAAAAAAAAAGAGCCAGGGGTGGAGAGGAATGAAAACCGGGAGAGAAAATGAGGGGGAAAAAATGAAATTAATCTTAATTTTATTATTTGTTTTGACATTAAAAGCTTGTCTATTAACTATTAGAAAGTCATTACCCACTTCCAGAATTAGCCCTTAAGCCATTGACTGGTCAGCCTGCTTGCAGGAAATGCTTTCTTTAAAAACCCTGTCTATATCATTACAGATATGCTAGTTTCACACAATGGTTCTTCGTGATATCTCATTTTCTAAAACAAAAAAAAAAAAGCTTGTCTATTAAATGTATGAAGCTTGGAAAAAATAAATTCTATCTAAATCATCTATTTTTCTTCTCTTTTTTCTTACTCTTTACTAAATTTTTTTTCTTTTACTTTTTATGAAACGTGAGTAGAATAAATATTTTTCAAATATTAGAGAAGATAAAAGTTAATAGCATTATATAAATTTTATTAATTGTCTAACTACTAATACAGTATTAATCTTATGTAATGTAAGTTGTAATCTAAATAATAATTTTATGTAATGAAAAAATAAAATAAAATAGGAGTCTTGGATCTATTTAAAAAAAAGGATCAACTATGACCTTATTTGAAAAATATAAGAAATAAGGGATCCACATATTATTAATCCGATTCACAAATAACCTCTCTTTCTCTCTTTCTGTCTTCTATTTATTTTTGTCAATTTTTCATAAGCCAAAACCAGCCACCATCAACAACACCATAACTGAGAGATGGAAGAAAAATTCTTTCTCTAAAGAAGAAGAAGAAAAATAGAGAATGAGATATGGTGGGGCTAAGTATAGTTTTGGAAAACCAAAAGCATGGTGGTTGTAACAAGAAAAGCCCTCAAGTTATTAACAAAGCCACTATGATTATTAACAAGCCTTCATTTTCTTCTTCATCATCATCAGACGCTGCAAATTCTCACTCAACTTTCCCAGTTCCCACTTTTCTTCAGCATTGCTTTCTTTGCAAACAAACCCTTTTGCCTGGCAAAGACATTTACATGTACAAGTAAGTTATTTTTAGCTTTTAACTTCTCAGATCTTCAAAAGCCAGAAGCGCTTTTGCATGCCGTTTGTGTTTCATGTTAAAGCTTCATTTTTTATGCATGTTTTTGTAGAGGGGATAGAGGTTTTTGTAGCGTGGAGTGCAGGTGCAGGCAAATATTCATGGACGAAGAAGAGAGCTTAAAGAAAGAGAACTGTTCGTTTGCTGCTATGAAGCCCAGAAGCACTTCATCTGCTGCTTCTGCTTCTGCTTCTCGCCACCGTAAAGGAACCAGAAACCGAGCTGGTGGCTTCGTCTACTGATATTAAAAGGAAAAAAAAATGTATCCCAGTTTTACCCTTGGCCTAATTTTGTAATGACAATCTTGTACGCTGTCGTTCTGCTTCTGGATTTGCAGCCAAGAAGCCATTTTTAACTTCTTGCTAAGCCCCACGTATCTATGGGGGCTATGGGATCCCCTGGTTTGATTTGCTGTCAGTGTGTGGGTTTTTTTTTTGGCTCAAGGGCATTTCCGGTATTTAAATTATATTAAATGATATTAAACGTGATTAATTAGTTCAGTAATTGAATATTTTACTTTTATTCTGGGTTTTAGTAGTGGGATTCACGAGTTTAAGGCTCGTGAGAGTAATCGTTTTCTTGGAACAAGCAAAGCAAATGGTGGGGGCTGCTTGTTCAGCTTTCAGAACTTGTGCGCATTTTAGTGGAAGCGTAAAGGGAATGTCTAGTTTACGCACTGAAGGGCAGTGGCGAGTGATAATTTAAGTGGGGAATATTTCTCTGGTTTTATAAATTTTCCCAATTTTATAAGCGGGGATCTTTAAGTTTTGTGTATTATCAAATGCCTCCCCGATTTGTCTGCTTATTGCTTACCCAAATGAACAACTGAACAAGGCACAAGGTGGCATACTGGCATTGCATTGCTGTTTGTTGCAGCAAATAGAAAGACAGTCAGAGTGAGTTATGATGAAATGTATTTACAAAATTGGAAAGGTAGAATGGGAGATGGGGTCTGATTTTGGAAAAAGACAAATCGAACTGATAAATTACATTTAGCCCTTTTGTAATTTTTTAACACTTCTAACCCTAATCCCTTTCTTATACAGAGAGTATCCACGGCTCGTTTGATATCGTGGTGTCTTGGGATGGAAGTTCTAACCATCAATGAAAAAAAGTGATGGGTGCTTACTGTTTAGCGAGTACCGTGCAAATTTTTATCAATAAATGTGGGCCAAGCTGTGGGCGTTGATCACTTGGGTAGCACAATTGCCAAAACATACCAACACAAAAAAAGAGCCTAAAACCTGTTGCCAGTTGGTTCTTTTACATGCTTCTTCCGAGTAAAATGTGAATATGTTACGGATTTATGGACTCCTCATCGCATAGTGATTTAATCTTGTTCAGCCGATAATATCTTTTATGACGTTACAAATTGTTTAATGATTTAATCTTTGCTCAAATTAGGATTAGGGTTGCGATCGAATTGTGTTTACACGACAGTTTGTGCTTACATAATGGTTATGATTTCTGATTTTTGAGGCGTCGTGACAAATGGAATAATTCCACTATACATGTTCTCAATTTACCTGGTAAATAGATGGTAAATATTAATTATCAAATGAAAGTGAATGTTTATCTAACACTTTTAACTATGATACTTACTCAAATTAAACAAAATCACAACAATAATCCCATTGGTAATACTAGCACTTCTCTTGCAATTATGGAATGTTATTATATCATCATGGTGGTAGGTTAAGAAAAGATGTGCATGATATTGGTGATGATGGGATTTGGAATTACTTGCAAGTAATACAAACAAGCAACAGGAAGAAAGTTCCAAGATGCCAGCCCAACAAAGGCAAAAAAGATACGCAACAGAACTGAGGGAGAAATGGCATGCATTTTTCCAGTAGTAAAATTGTTATCCATTTGGTAAAAAGAAGAGAGCAAGCCGGTAAGGGTAGGCACAAAATAGTGAGTTTCTCAAAGCACAAGAAAGAGGTGAAGAATTAGGACAAAAGGACCTTTAACTTTTCTTGTGTGCCCATCTCGTGCAATTTTTTTTTTTTTTTCAAAGGTGGAACCCTAGAAAGCACAGCACGTATAAAAATATAGGAGTAAAGAAAAGATTGACCGTACTAGATTGGAATAAATAGGGCTTCCCACTTAATCGTCTTTATGCTTTGCTATAGAGTCCACAAGCCCTCTCTGGAAAAGGCACAGTTAGGTGCCCTATTGCCTTTCAGCATTTTTGGGGGAATGGAATGCATTTTTCCACTTGTGCCCAAGAACAATTTCTTTGTTGCCATACATATTCTTTTCTTAATTACAGGACTTAGAATTTTATACTTGGAATCTAAAATCAAAAGTCGCTTGTAGTTTTTAGATTGAGCATCACTGGTTAAAGATCCTATCAGTTGAATCAAATTTTACAGTGTAAACTTGCGGGCAGTGGCGTGAGGTACTCACCTACTTTCATCGAATTGTTATTATTTGTATAATGTATATTTATTCTTCTATCTCGTTCAGAGGTACATACCATAATATTCCAACAAAAACAAATTTGTGCGCCGCTAGTGTCCAAAGGTTTTTCTTTGATGTTTTGGCTCCATTCAACTTTCTTTTTTGGGTTGTAATCTACAATAAAATAATTTTTGGTACAACATCTCTTACTCTCAGCTGAAAACCTAAGCTTTGCATTATACCAGTAAATTTTATATTGGTGAGTGGTGACACCCGGGTTTATAGTTAGTACACATAAAATGGAGGATAGGATATTAGTGAAAATTTAAGGGGTCAGCAATGGAAAACAGAAAATAATTTCAGTGTTCTACAATCAAAACTTGACAGTGTTGTATCAGATAACTACTAATATTTACAATCAACCAACGATTAAGATTAATTCACAATCTCCACTCAATTATTCTTTTAATTGAGGGAAGAATTGAGTCCCCACATTTAAACTCAAACTGGCAGCTCAGCGCTCGGCCAACTATTGTGTTTGGGCCACTTATTTTGCTTGGACTTTTATAGCAAATGGAAAACCCCGCAAGGAAAGTTGACTGGAGTAAAATGGCTTCTAGTTTTTCCTTGGTCATAAAAGTGACAGTGTCCCATCAAATGCTTCTGGTACCCATAGCAATCACAAACCCCCCGAAAGTAATTTGTATTTAAGTGAAGCGTAGCAGCTGAGAATCGTTGAATTCAACAAAGCCTGTTGAACTTTGCCAAAGTACTTTTTGTTTCTTCTGCGATAGATATAACCAAAACACCTTGGTTGGCTTTTGTCTCTCATTCTACAGTGTTTGAAACAAATGCAAAACGGCATAAAGTTTCTTGTGTCTTAAAACGTTAACGTACAGGTAGTCAGGTATGGCAAAACTTACCATATTCTCAGCTACAAACGGAAGCAATGGTAATTTTATCCGGCATAAGATGTGGCTAAAAGAAGTTCAAGACTTCAAAATGATCCACGAAGTTCAACTTACAAATAAGAAAATCCTAGAAATTACCATGTGATACACAAGGAAAACTATTAACTAAAAACTGCAGTGCACATCCATTTTTAAGTATCAAACCAGCTCCAAGTGAATTCAAATATACAACTTAGGCTCAAGAACCTCCATGTGGAGGTTTCAATTACTACATACAGACAATATTTATAGCATTTGGAACATAAACGCATCATCCGAACCACAATCCACCATCTTTCTCGACATTAGGCTAACCAGATTTGAATAGCAAAACTGCTTTCTGGTCCAAATAGAAATAAACAAAGTGGTTTGTTTCGTGAGTCACATATGAACCTGTAAAGAAGACAGATAAAAGAAATCTCATTACAACCCTTATCATTGAAGTGGTAAGATAAAAAAGAATTTCTGTTCTTGAGAAAGGAGTTTGCCTTACTAGAAACAACACTGAGGAGGATTATGCAAGTCTAAAGTTGTGAATCACCCAGATGAATCAAGTTAAAAAGAGGGGTGAATGCTTTCAAACTCAAAATTAATTAGAGTCAAATGCCATAAATAGTGCACATGGGACATCAAACGGAATCATATGTCAGTAATATTTCCATGAGTCTGGTAGCTGAATGTTGGCAATTGAGGATTGCAGGATACTCATTGCACAAGCTTGAACAAAGCAAGGTGAAGCACTATACATCAGGACACATTATGCTAGGATAAATCTAACCTAATTATTTCTTGTTTTTTTCCCCAAAAATTCACCAAACGTATTATTCTGTCTAAACGGAAGTATGGGGAATGGTGGATCCAAACTAAACAGTAGTTACTTTTGCTACCTTTACAAATGTTTTATTAGCTCAGCAATTCATTTAAATACAGTTTCACAACGGCAATTAAATAATCCCTCTTAAGGAATGTACCCCTTAACATTCATAGCTTATGAAACAAGAAAAAATAAAACAATAGTAGTTAGATCAGTAAAAATACATCCAATTGAGGAATAATGACATTTGGATACACTCAACCTACCCTAAGTTAGGTTCAGGGGCAAAAGCAGGTGACAAATTATAGGCCAAACTGTCTTGTGGAATTGGACTATTCCAATCTAATCCATTTTTTCGAATCACATGAGATAAAATAATTTTCCATTCAATAACAAATTATTTTTTCAATTCTTTGTAGGCAAGTGCTTTTACATGTGTAACTCTATTAAATATTCATAATTGTGCATTTCTTATAGATGTAACATATTTAACTTGCGTAAGTGTAAGCAACTCTAAACTGGAAGCAGATAAAATTCAATCCAGTCAGAACGCCAACTATGAATATAGCCCTCAAGAAACAACTTAGTGCTTGTTTTCCAGAAGTAACAAGTGCTTGTTTTCCAGAAGTAACAAGCAGATCTCTAACTTGTGGTTACAACAGAAATGTGATGCCTGAGAAACATGTTTCCCAAGAAACTTCTGTTGGTACTTTAGAAAATAGATGAAAGCCTAAACTAATTGTAATACTTAAGAAAATCAAGTTGAACTAACCCAAAAACAGTTTAATGAGCGCATTAACTATGTTGGAGGGTTATGAATTCCAGTAGATTCATCTGCACCGACATAACAGGTATATCACAGGTTCTTAACTTCCATGTAAAGAAAAGACCCAGAGCAGGCACAATTCTACATTAACATAGACTTCATCCAAAGTTAGAATTCTACTAGTGAAGAACACATATGGATCTTACAACTGTCACCCATGAAAGGAAAATCATTTCCACAGCCAACCTTTAGGAGTAATTGAGAAATTAACAATTTCGAATTATCAGATTCACATCGCACCATATGGATCAAGCTGTTAATTTGCCTCACAATCAACTAAACTAAATAGCCTAAAATCCCCATCATGACTACACAACACCTTGATCCATCTCCAGTAATTATAGCTTCATCCCAAAAATCCCCAAGATCTCATCAAACCTAATTGTCATACATCTACACATACAAGGTCATAAATTTTACTTCACCCAATCAACTAATGCATAAAAATTCAAGCAAAATGCATAAAGTTAGCCTAGATCTATCCCGTTTTAACTATAGTATATAAAGCTAAATTAACAAATATAACATCAAATCTGAACAAATTGGAGACTAAAGACAGAACCCATGAAATAGAAAGGAACTAGGAAAAAAAATGAAGTAATGGGGTTACCAAAATTGCTACCAACAATACAGTGCCAAGTAGGTCCATGCTTCTTATCAAATTCCTTCTTTATCCTCTCAGCTACGTCTTTCTCTACACTGTTCTTCTCAAATGCCTACTCAAAAACATCAAAATCAAAACAGCCAAAAGAATAAAATACCCAAAATGAAAAATCAAAATCAATAAAATACCCAAAATGAAAAATCAAAATCAAGTAACTGAAATTGAAGCTTTAAGGAAATGAAGCTAACTGCAATAGCAATATCAACAGCCTCCTTTTGCAGGTCCTCTTTCATGTCGGCGCTCTTAATAATGACTCGTTTTCCAGATTGGGACACTGCCACAGTCGGTTTCCGGTCGTCGGAGTTGGGTTTCACGACCAGAGCTCCGGTGACGCTCTTCTTCGTTTCTTCACTCATGGTATTTGTTGTTTTGTTTCAGTGAAATTTTTTTCAGTTTTTATTTGTTTTATGCTTTTGCTAATAAAGACCGGAGCAATACGCAACAGGCGGGACGTCTCTCTCTATGACTCTATGTCTGTATCAATTATCAAAGGTCTTGTCGTCTTTTTGATTTCTTCCTTTCTTTTACTGTTTGGTCACTGCTTGTGCTTCTGCGAGGGATACCAGTCTTTACTGTTTACTTTTCCGCACGTCGTCGTTTCTTCTGTAGCTTGGAAACTTCTTTTCTACCCTTTCGCCCCCTCGTAAACTCTTCTTTTGCCCCCTGATTCTTTTCTAAATTTTTTAATATTCAATTTCGTTCCCCATGTTAAATAAAATACTAATGAAAAACGTTAAACACGTAAAAAGTGAATGTAACCTTTTAAAATATCAATTGATTAATATTATTACGTGAATCTACCACAATTTTAATGGAAACTATCACATTTATCCTTCAATCATTTGTATTAAATAAATGGAGTATTGAAAATTTTAAAAGATTAATAAGTGGAAAATAAAGATTATGAGTGGACAAAAATGTCATTCTCTATATTCACATTCAATTTAAGAATTGGAATTCGGCAGATATAGAAATTAGTAAGTCCATATATCTATTTCGATAGAATTAATAACTTGAAGCATCAAATTGTAAGGCCACAACTACTCTGGTTGAAGCATCCATTCTTTGCTTTCTTTCCACTCTTGGTACTTTTGAGTGTCCGTTGCCCCAAGTTGTGCCCATTTTGAGTGTCCACTGCTCAAAGTTGTTGCCCATTTTCATTTCAGTGTCCATTGCTCAGAGTTGTTGGCCTTTTACAATTATTGAAGGCAAAAAGAAGTAAAGAAACAGAAAATTCTAAGCTACTTCGTACTAGAATTAAGAATATGCCACTTCCTAGTTAAAGATGTGAAAGAAAACATTGGCTACGCTTTCATCATCAGAGTCCTGGACCAAATTACTGATTACTCCTCTTCAATCTTTTCGCGATGGAAGCAGCGTTTTCATTTTCACCATCAGATTCAGAATCTGTGGCACCCAGGGAGTCATTAGCCAGAGGAGATAAAACCCTTTCAGATGCATTTTCATCATCATCTTTTGAGTCCTCACTTGAATTATCACCAGCCTCAGCAGCGTTGTTATCGTTAGCTTCATTGTTTGAAGCATCTCCCTCCGTGACAGTGTCCAATATTTTGAAATCCCTTGAAGTGCTACGCTTCGCATGCCTCAACAAATTGATTTTGCTAACCTTGCTAAGCTGGATCAGATATTTTTCATAGTCTTCAATCTGGAAGATCAGGTCTGGGATGCATTTATTCTCCCTTTTAATCTTGTTGAGTATACCTTTACTACTAGCATTTTCTAGTTGACCCTGCAAAGTTTGAAATAATGCTACTGGTAAACAAGGAACACTAACTAACCAGCAATAGGGAAAATGTAAAGTGATAATTCTATATGGTATTATTAAGAGAAACAATGCTCAAAAGAATCTGAGTTCACACCCTCTGCATCTCCGCCACAAAGTTGTATAGAGGGACTGTGAGCTGCTTGCAAGTTAGCTCTACAAGCCTCTGAAACTCAAGACTAGGTAAAAGCTGCTTGCAACCTTTGGGGGCTATCCTAAGCTTTGACATCTGAGCTAAATGCTTGTAAAGCCTCGTAGCCAATCTGAGAAAATGCTCTGCTTGAGGGTCTGCATATTTTAAAGTAAAGAAGATGCATATTTTGAAGTATAAGATGACGCATAACTTAGAAAGTATAACAGATGAAAACAGATTCATTGGCTAGCGTAAACCGCACACTTACCCTTAAGGCTCATCAAAACAAAAGAAGATAACACTTTCACAAGTGCTTCAGTCCTTGAGTAAAGATTTTCCTCAAATCCTAGTCCCGAAAGATGGTCTTCATCGTGATTGACATGAATGCTTTTTTGGGTAACTAGAGAGAATGTCTTCACCTTTTTAATGGCCCAATCCATATCACTTACAACTTCTTCAGTTAATTGCAGTATACAAGACAAAATAGTAGTGCGCGTTGAATGGTTTATGAGGGGGTATAATTCAGACACCTCTACTGAATCGCTGCTTCCTGATCCGGTGACCTTCAACAGCTCCTGGGCCAAGGACTGGGCCACAAATAAATCATTTGGAGGTGAACTTAAGCAGATGGCAAGCTTAACCACACTTTTCACTACATTGGCATTCATTATGCTATTGCTTTTGCAGAAACCCTCGGCCCAGGTTCCATGAGAATTCTTCCATTTGCAAGGCAATTCATTGCCAATCATCACTATGATATCACAGAGAATCTGGGGGGGAAAAGTTCAATCTTAAATTCATGTAGCTTAGTGAACAGAAACTTGATAAAATAAAAATTGCACGTAGTGGGAATGGAGCAGATAATAATGCATTTACCTCAACTTCACGGAAAAATGAAAGTAGCAGGAGCTCTGATATTAGTGGCTTCAAAAGTTTTTCAATGAACAATTCTTTGCTTCTTACATTTAGATCATTAAGCCTGGAGGACTCATCACTCTCATAATCCAAAGCATATTCAAGTTTGGAAACTGACAACAAATCTTCAAGCAAACCAGTCAACTGTGAATTCTGTAAACTAATTGTGATCAGTTCTCTCAAGCAAATCAAGGCTAGACAGAGATGTTCTTCGACATCTTTTCTTACTTTACTCTCCTTTCTTTTCTGATCTGTTGTAGACTTTGGTCTAGATTTTAGCAAAAAAATCAATTTCAGCAATGGAGGACCCAGAACCTTCATGTCCCCATAAATCAACATCTTTAGTGGATCTTCCTTTCCAACAGCAGGGAAAGATTTTATTTGATGAAAGGTAGTTTCCAAGACAAAAGAAATAATCTTAGAACAACATTTTAATGTCTTGGCTGAGGAAGACTGGCTGTGTTTTTGGGACGTTGCAGTACTGTTAGAGCATTCAGTATTGTTTAGTTGCAATACCGTTTGCAGTAGCTGGAAGATGCTTGAAGTTGCCAGAAAAGGAATTCGCTCTTGACTGATGTTGCTGTTGCATGAATCAGGGATAGTGGCTGGTGTCCCATGAGCAGAAGCCCGTACATTCACTCTTCTAGCATTACTCTGTCTCGACACACCTGAATCCTTTTCCAGTGTGTCATGAAGAACAATATATTCAATTAGTTCCTTTTCAAGAGCACCCTTAGCTGCATCTGCTGCTTTTTCCAATTCATTAGCAATAGTATTTAATACCGCTTCAATGATCCCTAGCAAAATCAAAGAACAGCATTTCCTTTTCTCCTCTGCAAGAGATGTAGAGCCTTCTTCCTGGGCCAGACCAAGAATGTCTGATCTGACGTGAAGAAAAACAGAAATTAGTAAACATTAAGACCAGGGTCCAATAAACCTATTAAGATCTTCTAGAAATATGAAAATGCACAAACTTCACAGGACTTTTTGTGATTCACATTCCAACAAACAAGGACTCCCATGACAAAGGAAATTTTCAGAAATTATAAGAGGTGGAAAAAATTATGAACCTTCAAACTTTGCATTTCTTAGGAACTTCCGGATTTTCAATAAAGCAGTCGAAAATGATTCAGCAGATGAATTTTTTCCCTCCTGCAGTTTTCATATTTGTGATGTGAGAGAGTCGATTCTGCTTATCCTTCTTCCCTTTTTATTATCTGATTACCATAATTTGCATTATTTCATGCAGTACAAATAAAAATACCTCATTCTCTTGCGAAAGGGAGAAACCAAAACAAGTCCATGCAGAGTCTGAGGGATGACTTTTGCCATGTGACTGGAGGACCAAAATCAAAGAGACACAATACAGAAGACAATCTAAAGGCTCATCAATAAAAGCTCTTCCATTTTCTACTTTAATACAAAGATTGACCCCAAGTTGAACATCTGAATCCTGCCAAACAAGTGCTTCAACAACAATACTGAATTTGTTCACTTATATCTATGTTGACCAATATGAATGATGCATGCAAAGTGATACGACGTAAGAGTTCCTACCATAACAATTGAAAAAATGTAAATATTTTACAGAACTTAAATTATTGCATGATGTTCGAGCATGAACTTCAAATGAAGTAGCATGAAGCATATGAAGCATCAAACACTTACCTCCCTGAAAAAACGGAGGAAATGAGGCAAGAGAAAATCAAAGATGGGCCCACCAGCTGATGGATCCACCAAGACAAGCTTCACAAGCCCTTGATACATCACTTCCTTGAATTTTGCCTAAACGCACAATCCAATAGCTTAAGGAAGATGGTTCAATAACAAATGAAGGGAATCCATGATTGACAAAGAAAAACCTGCTGATAAAGACACCTCTGCAGCAAGGCACTCAACTCTTGAAAGAGACCCCCATGAGTGCTGTGAGGTATCTCTTGCTGGCTGCAACTGGCTTGGCTTGATGAATCTTGAAGAGACAATGAGCCATCCGTCTTGGATTGTTTTTCTGCCAGTATGAGATCAATAATGGCATTTGTTGCTGCATGTCGAACTGCATTTTCTCATCTAAACATGGCCTTCCGCACAACCAAAATGGTATAATCCTGCATAATTAAGTGAAACAAGCAGAAAAATACTGCTAAAAATGTCCTAAGCAAAATATTTGGAGTTAATAAAATTCAACTGGATTACGAAAGTTATTTGAAAAAATGGATACAAGATACAAAATAAATCTCGACAGTCATGGGCTATTGGATTTGAAACCTAAATACACATTCATAAATTCTTACTTTAAGTTGGCAACATTGTTTTTTTTTTTTTAAATATCTTTTACATTTGAAAAAAAGAGGGATGCCCCAAAACCAAAATAAATCTTCATAATCATGAGTTACTGGATTTGAAAACTTCAAGAAAACAGAGATTATTCAATCTCAGATGCCCCATTATAGATCAATAACCTCAAACATGAGAAAATGTTTACCTGAAGATCGCGGCTGAACTTGATGAGAGGCAAAAGTGCAGTAACAAGGTAAGTGGCAACCTTGCCATGCATGAAAGTGAAATAATCCAACAATTCCTTGAGCCGAGAAACATGTTCCAACACTGGGTAAGGATAATTTCGAACCAGATTGCCTATCAGTCTGCAAATCAAATATTAATGCCACTGATAACCATGTCAACTACAAGATAACAAGTAATGAAGATGCAATTACCTTATGACTGACATGCTCTGTTCTGGCTTTAAGGAAAGGACACGAAATTTGCATTGCTCAATAATCTGCAGCACATTAACTAAATGAATTCTTACTGCAAAAAACAACCCAATATAACAATGATTACAAACTGGTCGTAATTCACGCCACGTTGATTGGCCACTAATCAAACATTCTTAAATCCAATTTTTTATTCATTTAATTGCTTCAGCAGCCTTATTCAGTAATTGGTGAAAGATTTCTGCAGTCAACAATTATACCAACCTCACTCCTAGCCATATCATGCACCTCAAATAGAGTTTTCAATATCTGAATACCAAGCTTTTCAATGCCCAGCAGACCATTTGATTGACAGTGCTCTTTAAGGCTTCCCTCTTCCACTGACTCTAGCAATATAAAACCAAACTGAACAATGCTAGGCACAACATGCTCCCTTCCATAGTTACTCTCATTTACCTAATGACCCAATGAAAACAACAATTAATTTATATCTAAAACATCTATTTATTTTGTGCATAAATGTGGCAGTAAGCACAGGCTGGGGATACATATAAAGCAAAATGATATTACAGCTCTTAAGACAGCCTGCTCCACTACTTTGACACTCTGCAGAAATTCGTCCTTGGAATCATTGGGTAGCCACATGCAATCTCTGGAAAAGAATCAATAGGTCACAAACAAATTGGCATTAGCACCAAACAAGATGAAATTAAGGTCACTGACTGAAGTCCTAAAAGACTTTATGTTGTGATAAAATCAAAATAACCAAGACTAACAACCAACTGATCCATCATAAAGACACTCCAAATCCTATGTAAAATGCATAGCAGGACCAAATACAACAATCATTGGATAAGAATCAAAACTTCGAAAATCTAGTACTTCACTACTGATCCATGAATACACAACCAGAACTGAATCTAATTGGATGAAAATATTTAGAAGCATTTAATACTTGGAAAACTTGTAATCTCGATAAGCTGTAAGCAGAGCTGTTTTCAAAATCCCCATAGCACTCTCACTGAACTTCCTAATCTTTGCAACCGACAACAATAAAGCAACTGCAAAATGATTAAAAGCTCGAAGATCCAACTTCACAAGCCCCATAACCTCTTGTCCCAGTGAAGGATCCTGCTTCACTGCGAAATTCACATGTAGCAACACAGTCCCTTCAACTTGCCTAACAATTGAAGTAACTTTCGAACCCATTTTCGATCCAAAAAACACCACAATCCCTTCAATAACTTCCCTCTTGCTAAACCCTCTCGATGCCAAAACTAACAACTGGTACACAAGCGAAGGCAAGTCTTGCAAGTCCACAATCTTCATTCCCTCAAACACCTTCATCAAAAACTCACTACACCTCCTCTTATCAAAAAACCCCATTTCCCTCACAATCGAAACCAATTTCAGCAACAAACCTTTTGACCAATCGCAATCAAGAAGACGATCGAACACTAAATTCACATAATCCCTGCCTTTCTCAATCTCTCTCACCAATTCAAAGCACTTGGGCAATAAATCAAGCATCTGGGCATCATCCAAATTCACAACTTGTTTCATATCCAATAAAATTAAGTCTAAAATTATTTTAATTTCGTTAACTGGGACGTCACTCAAGAGGGTGTTAAAGAAACGAATAGTTTTGACAGAATTGGAGTCGCGTGGGATTTTGAGCGAGGTGAAGAGCTGGGTGTAAGCTGAAAGAAGTGAAGATAAGAGAGAGGAAAGGGAGGGAGTGTGATGAGAGAGAGAGATTAGAGAGAGAAGAGAACATGTGTATTCGGAGATTGCCTGAGAAGGCGACTGAGAAGACGCGCGAGAGTGGAGAAATGAAATCAGGGTTTCGTGGGATTGTGGAGAGAGGAGGTATTCAGGCAATGAAACCACATCGGTTTGGTGGTTTTTTTGAGCCGCCAGGCGGATTATGTCCGCGTCCGTCAGCGGCGGAGATGCTGCTGTGGCGGTGGTCATCGCGATGAATTTTTTTTTTTTTTCGCTGTTGATTTCTTTACGTGTGCTCTTCGATAATTGGAAGCTTTAAAGGGCGGGAATTTTGGTTTTGTTCCCACTTACGCGGGAAACATCCAGGGCATTTTGGTAACTCAATAAGCTGCCGCTTTGGGCTTTTGATCGCTTTGGAAGGGAAGTTGAACTATTGGCACCCCTTCGCTAGTCTTATCGAGCTCTATCTTCACTTATTTTTTCCCTTTCTTTGATCTATTTTGCTCGCACACAACAGCAATAATAAGTGGCACACTGCAGCCTGCTATCAAACTTCTTAGCCAAATTTTCTAATGCTTAATTCGCAGAACTTAAAAAAAAAAAAAAAAAGGCCACAATTTTCCATCAATCACAGGACCCACGCTACTGCAGAACATGCCTAAAAGTGAGGTTGAACAAGTAGCCTCTGCTTTTGCACGCTTAGGCACCAAGTGTATCCAATCTTGCTGTGTGCAGCCTTTCATCACCAACATCGGTCCATGCTTCAGTGTAAATAAGTGTTGATCCAAGTTGCCTTTCTTTCTCAGACACTTGCTCGCAGGCTCATCATCAGTTCTTCTATCTTAGGATGATTTACCTGCTTAATCTTCAACAGGAAGTCACGTTCACATCCAAATGAAACAGAGGCAATCTCGAGAGTGGATCCATAAAGCTTCTCATCGTTTGCATGCCAACCTATAGAGTCTTCGCCACCTTTATACTATTTAATAATAAGCTGTTAAATCTACTTTGAGGACCTTCAAAAAGTAGGTAAACAAACAAATTAGATAGTGAAGTGGGCCATGTTATTGCGATAGGAAAATGCTAGGTAGCAAGAGGGACGAGAGAACCACGAGAGAAACGACAGCAGTTGCTGCCGTTTCGCCTCTCGTTCCTCTCGCTCATTAAAACATTAAAAAAATAAAAAAAAATAAAATAAAGAAAGAGTGCATTATCAGTGCGTGCAAAGAGAAATCTTATCTACTTATCCCCAGCCCTGACTTTCCTCTCTCCCTCACGCTCCTCTCTCACGCAAATCACCATCACCTCCTCACGCAAATGACCATCACCTCCACGATCTCACTGTTCGGTTCCTACCAAGAACTGCCACGGCTCATGGGTTCCCGGCTTCCTCCAAGGCTCTCTGTGCAACAACCGCCACGGCCCGGCCTTCTCCACCCAAAGAATCGCGCCTTCCCCCGGCCCTTTCCAACCAAAGAATCGTCAAGGCCCGCCTCCTCACGCTTTTTTCTCCGCCACTACCAAGAAAAGACCAAAGATCACGCTTTTACTCATTTCCAGAAATAAGGTACATTTTTTTATCTCCCATTATCTGTATGTTGAATGTGCATGGATTGTGAGTTTGGGCAAAATTAGCAGTTTGCTTGGTGTTTCTTGGCATTATAGGGAGATTAATTGCGTTTCATTTTTTGCTCTGTTCAACCAGTGTTTCTTGATCTCCCATTTTTTTTGTAAGAAATGGTTCTGTATGCTTCTTGATTTCCTATTTTTTTTATCTCTCGGCTTCCCATTATAGCATTTTAGTTTGTACAAAATTAGTATACAAAATTATTTTGGAAAGTAATAGGAAGTTCGAATTGATTAATTGTATGGTTGCTGTAATTTTTGCTCTGTTTTTAACAATCGATTAATTGCATGGTTGCTGTAATTTTTGCTCTGTTCTGTAACGCATTCGATTAATTGCATGGTTGCTGTAATTTTTGCTCTGTTTTTAACAATCGATTAATTGCATGGTTGCTGTAATTTTTGCTCTGTTCCGTAACGCATTCAATTAATTGCATGCTTGCAGTAATTTTTGCTATGTTTTTAACAATCAATTAATTGCATGGTTGCTGTAATTTTTGCTCTGTTCCATGACGCATTCAATTAATTGTATGCTTGCTGTAATTTTTGCTCTGTTTTTAACTTCCAGGATTATATGCCTGCTGTTTTTTTATATTTGACAGTTTAAGTAGTTTATGAATGACGATGTCATCTAGTACAAATGAAACTCGGAATTCATTGTAAATATGTAACGAATGCGGTGATCAAATGGAGTTGTTTACGTCACGTACTACAAAGAATCCAAATCGTAAATTTTGGAAATGTAGAGGATGTAAGAACTTTGAATGGGCAGAAGACCGTAAATGCAGTGAAGAGAAAATTGATTTGTTAGTGGAGGAAGTTAAAAAGTTCGCATTGGAGATTGAATGCTTGTTTGTTAAGTTTCAATTATGTGAAGTGCAGAGGGGATTGTTTAATGATGAACTTCGAAGAAGACAAACACCATGTTATGATTTGATTAGAATACTTGTAATTATTTTACTATGTTTTATATTCAAGAATTTTTTTTAAGCTCTTTTAATTTGTACTATGAACTGAAAAAACTTGTAATTTAGTTATAAAAGTTCTAATTTGGTGATACATTCATAGTGTAACAAAATTGTTCTTTGCTTTAAATCCTGAGTTGAATGTTGTGGCTCCATGGATACTATTAACTATGCTAAGAAGCATAACGTGCCTGTTCCTGTAAAATTTGATTTGGGCAATTTGATTAAAATGCCCATTTCGTCGAGGTTATCATGTGTATCATCAAATTCATGACGCTGTTAAATAAAACAAGCAAAGAAAATTAAAAGGAAATTTACGGACAAGCTAAACTTTTTGGGTCACCTATAAGGAATTGGCTGTAGTGAAAGGAAATTCATTCTGTAGTAAAAATACTTATAAACATTAACACAAATGTAAGTGAAATGATAGTGAAAATAATCGAAACAAGTTAAAGTCTGTTAGCATATATGTATCCATTTTGTTGATTTTGATGATAACAAATAAGATTAAGAATGATTAAGTTTTTAAAAGTTTAAATTATTTTTATACGTTTTAAATAAATTATTATTTTCACATTATAAAGGCTTTATATTTAATGGAAAAATGATTTTATGAAATTGATTGTTTTTCAAGTTTATGGTTTAATTGAAAGAGTTTTGAAAACTTTAAAATCAACAAATATTGTTTAAAATTCTAGAGAATGGCTTATTTGAAAAGTGTCATAGTATTTTGGGTCATTTTATAATTTTAGAAAATTTGGGATTAACGAACATATTTCTTAAACTTTAACCGATTAGCAAACTAACCTGCTAAAGGTAAACGGCGAACATTAGTTTTAACGATTAACCGATAATATCCAGAAATGAGTTTTACGCTAATCTCTTACCGTTTAAAGCAAACCGGTTAAGCTTATTGTTTTAAAGGTTGCTGGAAATAACAGATGAACCGTTAACTAATAACGGCTAACTGATAATTTCCAGAAAGATATACTTTGTTAATCTTTAACCGTTTAAGTAAGAACGGTTAGTTGAAATTTATTGTGCAGTCTCTAGAATTTACCGGTGAACCGTTAATGGATAAACGGCTAACCGATAATTTTCAGGGTGATATTCCTTGTTAATCTTTAACCATTTAGTAAGAACGGTTAGCTGAAATTTGTTATGCAAGTTTCTGGAACGTACCGGTGAACCGTTAATGGATAAACGGCTAACCGATAATTTCCAGAATGACATTCTTTATTGATCTTTAACCGTTTAGTGAGAACGGTTAGAAGAAATTTGTTGTGCAGGTCTCTGGATTTTAATGACGAAAGGATAGTGACAAACGGTCAACCGTTTATTTGAAATTCAGCACAACGGTAGCTTTGACCTGTCCAAACAGTTTACCGTTAATGGTTAACGACCATCCGTTTTCTGGCAGTAAGTCAATAACGGCTATAATTCAGCTCCAACTATAAATAAGCTCAATCAAGTTCAAACAAGGAAGATTTTCAACGATTATCATTGAGCAAAATATTGAGAATACAAACTTTCATTGAGTTTTAAATTCTTGTATTCATCTCATTTATTCACACATTGAGCTTTCATTTGTGATCAAATAAATTGTGTGAGAGAAATTCATTTGTAATCTTTTTTGGTAAAATCATGTTGAGAGATTGTAAGTGTTGAGAAATTCATTTGAAGCCTTGAAGGCTTGCTTAGTGAAATCCTCAAGCCCGGTGAGCTTGGAGGCATGGACGTAGGCGGGGATAGCCGAACCACGTAAAAATCCTTGAGTTTGTTTTTCTCTTCCCTTACTTATTTATTATTGTACTTTCATTAAATTTATTGTTTTCGAATTTATTAAGGCATTAGATTTGATTGTTGTGTGGTTTGATTAGGATAAGTTTTAAAATATCAATTCACCCCCCTCTTGAGTTGCACACTTGTATTTCAAAGTCAAACATAAATTTGTCGTCTCAAGCCAAATCTAACTAAAATGATAGTGAAAATAATTGAAACAAATACAAGTCAAACATCAATTGCAGCGATTGTTGTCTTCATTACATTGTTGATGTAACAATTGTTGAAAATTCCCACTTGCAGATCTTTCATACGTCATCGAAGGAGAAGAATAATGCAACTGCAAAGCATACGATGGGACTGGTTGGTATAATACACAAGAAATTAAAATATCATTATACATTGTAAAAATTTGACAACGTAAAATATAAGTATGCATTAAGAAATTTATAAATATAAATATACTTACTGTGTGCCAGCTATAAGGAATTGGCTGGTAAATATTATTTCCACCAACTTGAAATGGGTATACAGGTACCTAAAAAAAATATATTGTAAAATTAAAATTTACTTGTGAATTTGTTTCTTACATTATAATAGCCTAAACTCCCGTGCTGATTGAGATTTGCATTTACAGTGCTTCCTTCATGAAACGTCTACATATACTCAATAACATATTTAGTTACATATGTTCAAAGTAGTTGAACTAACATTAATAATAAAAACTCAAAAAAAATATACCATGGCCATGTTGCTCTGTTGTGTGGAGATTTCATTAGCCATTTCAAAAGATGCTGAAGCATTTTCTTCCAAATCCTGTAAAATTATAATATACAATAAAATTAAGATAAAATGAAATTATAAAACATATATATGCATTCAAACAAACCTTATTTTTTTCGGCTACCTTGTCCTTTTGGGCAGGCTTTTTTCAGAGTCAAGATTGTTTCCTCAAACAAGGAGGATGCCCTTTACGACGTGCCGTTACTGGATCATTAATTACATGTTTGATGTTGTTGTTGCTACAACTTACTTCACCAATAGCAGTTGTTTCCATACTTGCACACTGAATTTGCTTAGGCAGATCCTTCATTATTTTATTAATCCAATCCAACACAAATTTGTAACTACTCTCATCATCAGCAGCTATGTTTGCAACCTCAATGAAATAAGTACACATTTTGTCATATCTCTCATGCTAAATGGATAAATTCTGCACATCATAGCTAACTTTCACCTTATTATAATATCTCCTCACATCTTTCCTCTATCTTGATAAAATGTACATCTCTGAAAGTACTTCAACACCGTGTCGTATCAGCACTGAAAGGGCATGTCTACAAAGAATTCCCCTAAACTGAAACTTTGAGCAGATACAGCTAACTTCACATTCAGTTTCATTAAAAACAACCTTAAAGCTTTTTTTCTTTCCTTGCCCAAGTGATTCACTGATTTCATATACTGACTCAACAGAATCCACTGTATCACAATACATCAGTGCAGTTATTTTTATTGGAATTCTTTGAACTAAGAAATGGTGTACATTTTCTCAACTTGTTTCTCCATCTCATATCTTGATACACGTGGAGTATTTTTACTGAAACACTTGGCATCTGCTTACCATTCCAATTCAGCTTTCCTTCGCAATGCATTTTCATATTGCTTCACAAACTGCTTTAAATTTGTTTTTGAGTCAACAAATCCATCAAAAAAGCATTCATACTTTCACTTCGCTGAGTTGTTGACATTCCCGCCCAAAAACTGTCTTTCAAATAGCATGGAACCCAACAATACCTCTCATCATATAAACCATTTAACCAAGCATTATCCCATAAATCATATATTGCAATCATGTCATGCCAATATTTCTTAAATGCAGCAGGGGTCAATGAATCATAAACAATGAAGAAATAATACCTTCACGTTCTTTAAAAGCCTCTAACTTCTCAAGCACTTTCTTCATTATATGCCACAAACACCATCGATGCCTACTCGTTAGAAAAACATTCTCAATTGCCTTTTGCATTGCTTTATCTTGGTCAGTAATAATACCAATGAGAGGAGAATCGGACATGCATGATAGTCATGCCTCAAATAGCCACGTAAATGTCTCCGTATTCTCATGAGAAATCAATTCGCATCCCAACAAAATAGACTACCCATGATGATTAACTCCAACAAAAGGGGCAAACGGCATATCATACTTGTTCGTAAGATACGTGGTGTCAAATGTGACAACGTCCCCAAAATGTTTGTAAGCTGCCCTACTCCTTGGATCTGCCCAAAATACATTCTTCAATCGATCATGCTCATCCAAGTCAATGCTAAAAAAAAACCTCATCGCATTCTGCTTGTTTTTTCTCGAAGTATTTTAAAATTGTCATAGCATATCCTTCTCCAAGCTGTAATCGTCTTGCTTTATCAATAAAATTTCTACAATCTTCTTCTAAAAATGACACATTTTTATACCCACCAGCTTCGACAACAATAGAATTAAAATTTTAGGCAATGTCAATTCCCGCAGAATCATTCATTTCAATTCGTTTTTTTACACTTGCACTAATTCTACGGTTACAAGGGAAATATCTTGCTTTGTCCGGACTCAATCAATGATTATGCTGAAGATTTAAAGTTCAAATAATCCATTTTCCCTCTTCATTTACACAACTTCCGATTTTTGCTTCACAACCAGTTTTGACAATAGGTTTCAACTTCAGCATATTACTAGATCTACTATTTGGTTTGCCGCTACGGCCACATGCAAAGGTCGTATATTTTACAATCCCGCCACTCCCTTTCTTACTCGTTAGCTTCTTCACGGGAAACCCTTTTTGTCTACCGTACGCTTTGTAAAACTCAAACATTTCCTCATAACCATCGAATAACATACCAAGAGTTGGCTCAAATTTTTCCAGTGGCACATCTTCAATTGCACGCTCAACTTCACAAATTTCCATTCCTACAAAATAATTAACATTTATATTCAGTTTAAAAAAAATTAACTTTACAAAATTTCTAAAACAAATAGCTTTGAAATAAAACAAATTTCATAACATAAACCGGAACAACTCCAGAAGCAGAATCATTTTCAAAATTCACATATGACATTGCATGCAGAAATAGATAACTAAAAATAAAGTACCCTTGTGAAACAGAAAATTTACAGAGCATTAACTGGTAATGTTGTCGCTTGATAAACACACAAACTTATAGAAACACCAAAGTTGAAGAAGCTCAGCAACTTAGCTTATTACATTGCTTAAATTCCAGAAGCTTAAATTCCAACGAAACCCACCAAAATAACAAGCTTAAATTCCAGCAACGTAGCTTATTACATAGCTTAAATTCCAACGAGACCCACCAAGATAACAAGCTTAAATTTCAGCAACTTAGCTTATTGCATAGCTTAAATTCTAACGCGACCCACCAAAATAACAAGCTTAAATTCCAACGACACCCACAACAAAAATAAGCTTAAATTCCACCTAGATCTTTCACATAATAGAAAATTAAAAGAAAAAGAAAAAGCTGAAAAAATCCACCGCTCACTTAATGTTTCCCGAGAGAGCCGAGAGAGAAGGGGAAACAGTGCTGCTTGCAGTGTAAGGCTGGCTGGAGAGGGAGGAGGCCGTGAGCAGTTGCTGGTTGCTGGCTGGAGAGGGAGAAGTCCGTGAGCAGTTGCTGGTTGCTGGCTGGAGAAGGAGGAGGCCGTGAACAGTTGCTCTGGCTGGAGAGGGAGGTCGTGAACAGTTAAGAAGATGGTGATTTGCGTGATTTGCGTGAGAGAGGAAAGTGAAAGCCTGCTAGATTTCACGCGCCATTTCTTTATTCAATTTTTTTTTATTTTTTAAATATTTTAACGAGGGAGAAGAACGAGAGGCGAAACCAAGCAATCGCGCTTTCTCCTCTCGTCTTCTCTCTATCTCTACATTTCATGTGATGAGGTGATGTTCAATTACATTTCATTATATAAGACTCTGTCCAAAATGTCCTCGAGGGAGGAAAATCACCTCAAGAATAGGGATTGTAGATAGTAGATACACATGTGTCTCTAGCCTGAAGGCAAGATCGATCGAAGACGCGAATGGTGGTGGGTCTATTCCCAAGGATTTGATTGTAGAGGTAATCAAAGAAATGAAGAATTTCCAATATTCCTCAATTTTTATAATTCTTGAAAAATATATAACTTCTCTTCCATTTGCCAGATCCACATCCATTCTTTGTTCTTTCTCGTTCTTCTCATCATCATCATCATCTGGATTTGCTTTCATTTCCCTTCCTTTAAACCTCAAACTCATTGCACAATAACATGAACAAACATAACGGCAAATGACACTGGAGATAAGTAATCAATATTAACCATTAAATCCTTAAAACAAAATTAACCATTTTTTATCATATACCTGCTGCGTCTGCTTTGAAATGGAGGCAAGAATAGATCAAAGAGACACGATGTCCGTTGTTCATATACGAATCATTGAAATCTTTTCCCCTCAAGAAATTACGATTGTCTTCTTTCGATTTCAGTGTCTCTATATGAATTTTCAAAAGAAATCAGTTAAACCATTTTTTTTTTTTGCATACATAAAGCATACCAGTTCTTTTTCGCTTGCGAGTTGTGTAAACTATACTCACTCAACAGCTATTACATAAATACAGAATCGCCTTCAACGGTTGCCAGTCCATACCTGAATTATCCACTCACTAATTTCAGTCATTACACATCTTACTTTTAAGTCTGATGGTTATATTAGATAGAGACAAAAACTGTAGCTGGATCCTAATAATTAATCGACTTCTTGAAAGGAAATTGAATCTCTTCATATGAAAAAAGAAACAAAATGAGGGTCTATCCTCGATGATCGAGAATCTCATTGCATGAGACGGACTTAGACAAGATTTGCAAACCTCGAATTTTAAAATTATTGAAATTTAAAAGTTTTGTCTCTCAAATTACATAAACGGAACTCTTTGGTCGGTCAAACGAATGTTTTTCACTTTTTCTTCGGATATTCATGAGAATTTTCACTGTTCCTGACAATAAGGGAATTTGCTATTATCGTCATCACCAAACCTTAGGACTGTACATCGTTTAAGGGTGGTAAAACAAATAACCGAATCGAATTTTAAACTAATTGCATCAAAATTATAATAATTTAGATTCGATTCATTTATTAAACGAATATTCAATTCGATTCATTTAATTCGTTCAATAGAATTAATAAACGAATCGAATCTAAATTCATTTAATATTCATTTATCCTAATAATTATTATTATAATTTCTAAATTGGCCTTCAAATTTTAAAATTTCTCATACATATTTAATCATAAATAAGTAATTAAATTAAATGAATAATAAATAAATTTTAAACAAATATGTTGTATTTAATTTGTTTATGATCGCTTTATTAAGCAAATCCTAAATGAATTAGCGAATTAATATCTTCGAACCCGGATTCCATTCGGTTAATTAACAAATCGAATTGAACTCACTCATATATTAAATGAATCAATTTTTTCAAACCCAAACCCATTTAAATCATTGACCCAAATTGCCACTCATCAATATACAATATCATGATAATGAATCATAGAAAGTCGTCCCCAAAATCAAGAAGTTTAAATCTAGGCCATTTGCCTTTCTTGTTTACAGATCAACCAGGCTGAATTTGTTATTTATGATTGTGATTGGCTAAATCAAAAAGGTGAATGAAGTTCTTATTAGTGAATTCATCACATCCATACCTCTCCCGCTTATTGATAAAGTTTAGGGGCTAACACTGAATCATCAAAAGCAACGTTCCATAGGAGTGCTCCTTTTTGCCAAAAATTGGAATCATGAGAATAAATCTTAAACTTTCCAAATTTGTCAAAACACTCACAAAATCCGAATTAGAATAATAAATCTATTTATACTTTTAATTATAATTATCGTACTTCTAATAAATTTATAATTCCTAGAAAGAAAATCAGAAAAATTTAAATTAAATTCTTTTAGCAATATACTTGAGTGTGTCCTATATGCAGTGAGAATAAGACGCACCCCTGGACTTGGTTAGCAATTTGCAGCCACAGAATCCACCACTATCATGCCCGCCGCTAGTAGCCTTATCAGCGATCAACGCCAGCATTAGACGGGATTAACCCTTAATTAAAAAGCGTCTTTGAGAATCAAATTCGTTCTTAGTTAATCAAATTCGTTCTTAGTTTATCAAAATTTCTCCTTTTTTTTATGAGTAATGATACAGTCACAAATTCTTGTATAAATTTATTTTGTATAAACTGATGTAGCATTAATTCATTGGTTAAATTTAATATCTCTTTGCCCACATAATTTATTTATATTATTTTATATTTTCATTCAACCAATGAATTAATGTCTCATTAGTTTGTACAAAATAAGTTTGTACAAGAGTTTGTGGCTGTATCATCACACCTTTTTTATTATATGAGGCTATTGCTCAGCACTACAACTAATATTACATATGACTGTAACTGATATTTACGATTCAGACTATTACTGGGACAAGAGTACATTAATATCATATGAAGCACTGCCCAGATTTAACTCTCGCTAATAATCGATGGATGTCCACTCTACTCACATTTCGTAAGGGAGAAGACCGACCTCCACTCAAATCTTTGAGAGAGGAATTAAGCGCCCATATTGCAATAATCGATGGATGTCCACTCTACTCACATTTCGTAAGGGAGAAGACCGACCTCCACTCAAATCTTTGAGAGAGGAATTAAGCGCCCATATTGCAATATGGGGACTCGAACTCAAGCTCTCACACATTTGTGAGAGGTTAAGCTCTGACCACTCAGTCTTTTATCAAAATAATGTAATACATGATAATACAATATAGTGTGCCAAGGGTTTTGAAAAAGAACTCGCTTTGAATAATTGCAGTAGGGAAAAAACTATATATATATATATATTATATTATACTGTATTGCATTAACACTGTATTATAATAATGTTATACAGTGTTTGATATTACACTGTATTATATTAATTTTTAGTTATACTATGTTTGGTGTTGTATTGTACTGTATTAATTTTTTTAGTGATCAATTTTGATTACTTATTTTAAAAAATAGTATTTATTAATACTTAGAAAAATACTAAATATCAAAATTTTTAAATTTGAGAAATTTAACATTATTTCTTTAATATAATTTTTTTAATATCATAATCCTTCATGAAGATCAAACTTTATGCCTTTAAATTTTTGTGAGCATAACATTTATTTTTCAGCATTGTCCAAATATATAACCTTCGAAATGAAGATTGAAGCAAATAATTCAATTAAATAACCTCAAAATAATATCAAGACATAAATAAAATCTTATATGTCCAACCATGGTCTTTCAGTTTCATAAATTCAAATTCTAGGATTGCTTAATCCATAAATTTAAAATCTTTTTCATTCTTTTATTTTTAGAAATTTCTTACAAGATCTCTTATCAAAAATAAGAAAGAAAAAGAAAAGGAAAAAAGATAAAGATCCTATTTTAACAAAATCTACAGGTGAAAGATCATAATTTACGCGCAATAATTGAGACACGAAATTATAATTGAAGTTGATACATGACATAATTATGCATAAGAACAGGAGCCCGAGCCCCTACAATCAGGCAAATTAACTAAAAATTGTCAAATATCAATAACAAGAGTAAAATGTCATATAAATATGATAGTTAAAATTGTCAATTAGATATGACTTCTTTTTAAAATAGTCAACTAGATATGACTTGTTTAAAACTATCAAATATTACACTAGTTTTTTTTAAAAAAATCAATAATAGAGTCTCTTGAATTGCGTTACAAAATATAAATTAGGTAAATTTAATACCTAGATTTAAATTGAAATTTTGAACCAACTCCAAACAACGCAATAAAAGAGAAAAACTTGTGCATAATTGTATTTATATATCTAAATAAGATCTTGCTTCCAAAACCATATATTTATCTAAATATATACTCCAACTTAATTTCAAAATCTATACCGATGAATCATTTTCAACACCAAAAGCAACACCGACACAAACTCAACAGCTACATTTCTTCAATACAAGTCATTTGTAGTTAGCATTCCACCGTTGATTCCAGAATTCTTCATAACGGGCCTGTACAAATATAAAAACTAGAAGATGTCACTTTTGGCAAGCCAGAAAGTGGCGTATGAAGCCAAAGTAGGAAGTAAGACCCAAACTTATAGCATGTTTGGGTAGACTATAAAAATGGAGAATCATTGTAAATCTTCTCGTTGAGTACGTTGAAGATGGCATTTATGAAGTACGTGAAAAGAAAAAGAAAAGTTGGTTAAAGATCTTAGCAATTACGTAAAGAACATTTATAATCAAAACAAAAGTAAGGCATATATCATATTACAACACTACTAAGTTAAACTATGTTTTTGTATACACAACATATAAGCAATCAGGTGCAAGTTTTGTATAATATTCTTTCACTTCTAGTTAAAAAAAAAAAAAGGAAAAGAAAAGAGGGCAGAGTTACTAAGCCATTACTCATCCTAATATTTATGTCACCTATTCACATTGTCAAATAGTTACTGTTACTTAATACTTTTATATGACATCTAGAAATAATAAAATTAAGTTAGTACGTGGATATTTAAATAAAGATAAATAAAAAAAACATAGGTAAAATTTGGTTTGATTAATCCATATTATATCATCTATCAATACAATCAAGAACCTGAAAAAAATATTGATAACGACATGGACTGCCAATGTCATCATTCAATAACAATAAAATAAAAGGAGAGACAGAATAAACTCCTCTCCATATCTAAACTATAACTTTAATACCACTATAAAGCAAGGAATTTCTAATATTAAAGCAATAAAATGCAACTCTATCTTTTGTAACAAAAAAGCCTATGTTTAATGAAAATAGTGATATGATTGATTCAATTTGGTCCAGATTATTTGTTTTTACCTCTTGGAATAATGCCATTGAATGAAATCAACATTGCTTTTCCTTTTCTTTTCCTCAAGCCTCACTGCAAAATCAAGAAAAACTTACAACAACGGCAATAATAAAACACAAAGTTCTATAGTAAACAACGTCGTTGAACCGATGACGAGACAAGTGTCTAATTTGCAAAGCTCAGTTCATCAAAGTTCAAACTGCAGAGTGTTCGAAAATCAAACGAAAATTAAAGCATGAACAGAGAAACCAAATGTTAGTGAGAAGTGAGAGCAACCATGAACACCTTCCCTCCATTTCCTATCGCGCTTTCTGTTTCTGCTTTACAATCCCGTCCAATCACGAAACCGGAAAACCAAAACAAAAACCCACAGTCATTAAATTCAAAGCGAAAGCCAACAGCAACATAAGAATCCCTACATACTCCTCAGACAAGACCCAATAGAAATCTTCCTCTCACTTTGCTTCGTTAGGGTTCAATTTCCCAAATTATCAAAGAAATAACAATTCCAACATCTTGTGAAGCATTTACATAAAAGATTAAAGTTAACAATTGGAAAAAAACATATAAAAAGAAATTAAATAAATCGAGAACCTCCGGCTTCTCGAAGATCATATATGAGTCTGAGAATCTATTGCTTTTGCTATTTAGTTTGGAATAGTATGAGAAAGAAACGTGTGATATTTAGCCTCTGTTTTGTTACGGAAATCGTGAGAAGAAATAAAGAGAAAGACTTTTCAAAAATCAAAGCTGTAGTTCGTTGATTCAGGAGGTGAAGGCAAGCATGGCAGTGGTGTTGCACAGTGGGGTGGTGACGGAGCTGGCTGTCACGCAGTGATAGAAGATTGCATGGTGGTCGAGTGTCGTGCATCAGCAAGCGAAAAGAGAAGGCAATGGTGTTGCGGGATGGGGTGGTGGTTTCCTGAGAACATTTTTGGCACCTGCAAAAGTTGCATGTCCAAAGGGCCAGAACCTGACTGAATCTTGTGCTCTGCCTGCAAAATAATGCAGCTTTATTAAGCCCAAAAAATGGGTTAAAGAGTTTGAAATTTTAAGAAAGCTCACATCCAGTAATCTGAGAATAGTTTGACCCAATTTCACCTTTTCGTTACCTAATTGATTTAGAAAAACTCTCCTAAAGTGTAGTTTCCCGGCTCCAATAGACCAATTCAAGTACACTTGGGGCACATTTGGTACCTAGTTAGAAAGTAACATAGAAACACATCCATTGAACTCCAAACAGAAAATTCTAAAATCTCCATCATTTTGACGCACACACCCATTGGATTATTGGCAAGTAAAGTGAAAAAATTGGCATTAATGACTGCTGCTAACAAAAGGCTGGCTTCAGGAGTACACTGTGTACACATCTTGTAAGTGACATACAATATGATATGGGAGCACATCTGATCTGTTTCTCACTCTTTACATGACCTACTGCTATTTTCCTTGGAGAAACTTAAGGTTCCCAACTTAACTTTCACTTATTAGAAAGGTAGTTTATTTTATCTATTACGTGTAATTGTGATACATCAACAAAATCAAAGAGACGCTCTATTTTGAGAACACGAAACTGCTTTTGCTATAAAGAAAAGAAAAGTTGGACTTTCACTAGGACCAAAAAGATCTACCTTTCCCCAGCATAAACTGTAGTCTTAAAAGCACAGATGAAGAACAAGTATGCAATATGCTCCCATGAATAGTTACCATGCTTTTCCATGGGACATAGAAGTCAGAAACAGCAGCAGCAAGATAGAACATAGAACACGGTCCAAGACTCCTAGAAGATACAGCAATCATCTGTAGCATCTGATCACAATGAAAGACCAAAAAGGCAATAAATAGGACAACATTGATGGAATGGGAATTCGCAGAAGTCCATTTTGCAATCAGATTATCAGAAATAAGCTTTCGAGAAAGAAACTACGCTACATCAAGAAATACCAGTCAAGCTGACAATCTGGGAAGATTTACAGGAAAGAAAAGAATGTGATAATGAATAATATGTTTGATCAATCATTTTCCAATGTAGCACATGCAAACCATATGATAGAATAGAAAGAGAGGAATGGACTAACAGAAGTTCTCATTCCATGCGCATCCCATTTGCAGTATACCACAAATAAGCAAAGACAGTAACTCACTGGCTATTCAAATGACAGATCTGTAATAATGTGATCAACAGCATTATTCAACTTGAAAAACAAATAATAGATCAATGGTCTGTAGTCCCTGTTATAAGATCAATGAGAAAACTTTGAAAAAATATATGATAATCTTACAAGAAAAGGAATACAAAACAAAAATAGAACCAAATTTTGTAACTGAATTTCAATTAAATTGACAACCCTTCCATTCGAAAAATTAGGAAGGGGAAGAAGGGAGGGGGAAGTTTAAAGAGCATGATTTCTTTGACCTATGCGGAAGATTATGAATGCCTAAAAGAACATATCTGCATTTGGTGGAATAACCTTTTCCATAGATTCATACAAAAATTAAAGAAAAGTTCGTTGTATCAGAGATCGACTTCAAGACGGGGAAAAGGAAATAATTAAAATTTCATTAAGTTTAACCTGAAGATACTCGATTATAGTTGTAAAGGGAAGCTTCAACAGAAGGCCTCCTGCTACTGCCTGTAATAACATTTGACAGCAAAAATGATCCATCATTCTTAGGGCATTGCAAATTGAGACAGTAAACAGCCATGACTAAGGCGAAAATTAAATCCAAAAAGAAAACACTTCAAAATAAGTAAAGATAATAATCGTCCGTACAGCTTGATGATCACTATTAGCAAACAAGTACATGCAAGTTATACGCACATATTAGAGTAATAATCTAGCAACGGTGCTAACTTACTCGTGAGCGAGATTGCCACATGGCACTGCCTGGTTAATTGACAATTTCAATACTATTCTCAGGAGTCACATAATTGTGCACGTGTCCAGTTGCTAACTAATCATTTTTCATATATATATGTATATAGAGAGAGAGAGAGAGAGAGCACCGTGATGCTATAATTAATAATGGTGATCTTGAGCCCTTGCCTGATTCCGACGAATTCAGTGCAATGAATTCCTTTAATTCCTCGCTGATAGCAGCGCGGTCATTGAGAGGCGGAGCCGAATCAAAAGATGATTCGATTTCTGAGTTCAGCGGCGAATCCATTTCTCAGTTGCCTGCCTAAAGCATTTATCGGCAATTAGGAAATCAGTTATAGCGTGATTCTATAATTCTAATACAATGCGGAGTCCTTATCCTATATATTACCGCGTGCCAAACATGCCCTAAATCCTAGAAAACAAAACGGAACGGAACGATAACATGAATCGACCAGTGGACAAAGGCAACAACAACAAGCCAGTATACCTAACGAAAGCTCAACGACAGCAATTAGCCCTCGAACGCCGCCAAGAACAAAACGCCGTCGCCCAGCAAAAGCGCCACCAAAAACAACCCTCCTCCAATTTGTGCCACCGCAAGCATGAACGACACCGTCGCGAGCGTGAAGAAGAAGCGAAGGCGCGGGAGAGAGAATTGGAGCTGATTAAAGAACAGTATTTGGGATCTAAAAAGCCGAAGAAAATGGTCATTAAGCGGAGCGAGAAATTTAGGTTTTCGTTTGACTGGGAAAATACTGAGGACACGTCATGTGATATGAACTCTTTGTATCCAAACCCTCACGAGGCTCAGATTTTATTTGGGAGAGGGTTTCGTGCCGGGATAGATCGAAGGGAGCAGAAAAAGTTGGCTGCCAAGAATGCGAAAGAGATGAGAGAAGAGACTGGGAAAAAACAAGGGGTTGAAGAGAAGGCCAAGGAGGCTGCTGCTTTGAACCTTAAAGAGGAAGCTGATGATCATTATCCATATGATACTTTTATTACGACAGTTGATAAGCATTGGTCTGAGAAGAAGCTTCAAGAAATGACTGAGAGGGATTGGAGGATTTTCAGGGAAGATTTTAGTATTTCCTATAAAGGGTCTAAGATTCCGAGGCCAATGAGGAACTGGGCTGAGGGTAAATTGGCCCCTGAGTTGTTAAAAGCAGTCGAGAAAGTTGGATACAAGAATCCATCACCAATTCAAATGGCTGCCATTCCTCTTGGTTTACAGCAGAGAGATGTTATTGCGATTGCGGAGACCGGTTCTGGTAAGACTGCTGCTTTTGTATTGCCTATGTTAAATTATATATCTAGGTTACCGTCCATAAGTAAAGAGAATGAGACTAACGGGCCTTATGCCGTTGTAATGGCACCTACTCGTGAACTTGCTCAACAGATTGAGGAAGATACTCTTAAGTTTGCTCGTTATTTGGGTATTAAAGCCTTTTCTATTGTTGGTGGAGAGTCTATTTATGAACAAGGCCAAAGGTGTAGGCAAGGGTGCGAGGTTTTGATTGCCACGCCGGGTCGTTTGATTGATTGTTTGGAGATGCAGTATGTGGTTTTGAATCAATGTAATTATGTTGTTCTTGATGAGGCTGATAGGATGATTGATATGGGTTTTGAGCAGCAAGTTGTAAGGGTGCTGGACGCAATGCCTTCTAGTAATTTGAAGCCTAAGAATGAAGATGAGGAGCTCGATGAGAAGAGGATATATAGGACTACTTATATGTTTAGTGCTACTATGCCTCCTGCCGTGGAACGGCTTGCTAGGAAGTACTTGAGAAATCCTGTGGTCGTCACAATTGGCACTGCTGGCAAGGCTACTGAACTGATATCCCAACATGTAATGATGGTGAAAGAATCTGAGAAGTTTTCAAGACTGCGGAGATTTCTGGATGAGCTCCGAGATAAGACGGCAATTGTATTTGCTAACACTAAGAAGAATGTGGACATAGTTGCCAAAAATCTGGATAAGTTAGGCTATCATGTTACCACTTTGCATGGTGGGAAGTCGCAGGCGCAGAGAGAAATTAGCCTTGAAGGGTTTAGGACCAAGAGGTACAATGTTCTTGTTGCCACTGATGTTGCAGGGCGTGGGATTGATATACCTGATGTGGCCCATGTGATTAATTACGACATGCCTCGAAATATCGAAATGTATACTCATCGAATTGGACGAACAGGCCGCGCTGGGAAGACTGGTATGGCTACAACATTCTTGACCCTCCATGATACTGGTGTATTTTATGATCTCAGGCAGATGCTTACCCAGAGTAACAGTCCTGTGCCTCTGGAATTGGCGAAACACGAGGCTTCAAAATTGAAGCCAGGATCAATCCCTTAAAGTTTTGGTCATTGAGGAATATGATGATTCGATAAAAACCCAAAAGGGGATGTTCAGGTAAAAGATTTACCATGCTCTTTTAGGACCTGATTACTCTTTATGATGCAGCGGAGTAGAGTGATTATCTAGAGTATGTCTATCACAGTACATTACTTGGTGTTATCTTTTATATTTTATTTTTGGACCCTACTTCCCTCATTTATAATTTTTTTTGAAAGGTTTCTTATTTACAATTTACTCATTAAGTATTATGGTAATTTCATTTTCTCATTTTTTTCCCCCGGTTCTCCATATTTCTCATTTAATAATTAATCAACTGCCGGACAACAACCCCATTAAAACGAAAATCATTAATCAAATGCTTACCCTTAAGGCTCATCAAACCAAAAGAAGATAACACTTTGACTAAGTGCCTCAGTCCTTGAGTAAATATTTTCCTCAAATCCTAGGCCAAATTATTGGATGAAGTTCAAGCATGAACTTCAAACGAAGTAGCATGAAGCATATGAAGCATCAAATACTTACCTCCCTGAAAAAACGGGAGAAATGAGGCAAGAGAAAGAGTAGTGGGAGCTGAGGATCCATCAAGAAGCCACAAGCCCTGATACATCACTTCTTCTTCTTGCCTAAATGCACAAAAAAATTAAATAATGGTTCAATAAAAATAAAAAATTAAAAAAATCTGCTGAACAGACAACTCTGCAGCAGGGCACTCAACTCAAAGAGACTAGTGCTCAGGTATCTCTTGCTGGCTTCCATGGTTGGTTTGATTTTCATTTTATTAAAGACAATAGCCATTGTGGAATTGTTTTTCTCACAGTATGAGATCAATAACGGCATTTGTTGTATCGAACTGATTTTTCATCATTAATTATTCAACTTATTTTATTTATTCAATTATTTAAACAAGCGTTAAACATATCTTGTCCATATTTGGTATCAAATCAACTTTTATTGTTTAGAAAATATACAAGATATAAATTCAAGCTATTATTTGAAATAATTAACATAAATCTTATTTAATTCATTGTTTTTTCTTATTTAAATTGTTTACAGAAAAAAGAAAAATTAAAAATAAATTAAACAAGTTACTGGAGAAAATCAAGAACTAGAAATTCCATTTTTATAGATCAATAATCATGAGAAAAATACAAGATCAAATTAAAGAAAAATTACAAGTAATATATGCATGAAAGTGAATAATCCAATTCCTAGAAGATTCAACATTGAAATAATTTCCCATTTATGCTAAATCAGATATTAATGCGGATAAATTCAAACTCAAGCAAATTTTCAAACAAATTTAATTGTTAAATTAATCATTATTATTTCAATTTATTATTTGTTTCTGTTAAATTAAATAACAAACAAAGATGATTATAGAAACTATAACAGTAATATTGAAAAAAAAATTTACTTGAAAGAGAGTTAGAAAATTTGAATGTTGCTTCATGTGCTGTTGCCAGAAAGTCTTACTGAAACACCATGACCTTGCAGAAATCATATTTGAAAGGCCGAATTATATTAATAAACGCAAATAAAAAACAAACTAATCTCATACTAGGTCTATTATGTAATGAAAATTATTAGTCTATTATGAGCAATAATCATCTTTAATTAAATACAGAGTAAAGAGATGGAATGGAGCCCAAGTTTTTAAAGGGTGAGGAATGGCAAATACGCGAGTCCGTGATGAGAGCAGAAGGAATAAAATAGGTCATTCAGATAGTATTGTTTTGTGAGAGAGGAAAGAGCGTGCTGCGCGGATAATTAGAGAGAGGAGATGAGCGTGAGATAATGCTGAAGAGAGAGTGAGAGAGATTTTTTATTTACCAAGATTAGAATTTTTTTTATTGAGATTTTGATATAAGGAATTTTGTAGCAAATCAAGAAAAGAGGATTATGAAAGTTGTTTAGAAAAATGGATACAAGATACAAAATAAATCTCGACAGTCATGGGCTATTGGATTTGAAACCTAAATACACATTCATAAATTCTTACTTTAAGTTGGCAACATTGTTTTTTCTTTTTTTAAATATCTTTTACATTTGAAAAAAAGAGGGATGCCCCAAAACCAAAATAAATCTACATAATCATGAGTTACTGGATTTGAAAACTTCAAGAAAACAGAGATGATTCAATCTCAGATGCCCCACTATAGATCAATAACCTCAAACATGAGAAAATGTTTACCTGAAGATCACGGCTGAACTTGATGAGAGGCAAAAGTGCAGTAACAAGGTAAGTGGCAACCTTGCCATGCATGAAAGTGAAATAATCCAACAATTCCTTCAGACGAGAAACATGTTCCAACATTGGGTAAGGACAATTTCGAACCAGATTGCCTATCAGTCTGCAAATCAGAGATTAATGCCACTGATAACCATGTCAAACTTCTTAGCCAAATTTTCAAAACAAATTTAATTGTTAAAAATTAATCTAAAAAATGAACCAAAAGTAAAAGTTAAGATTGTCAATTATATCATAAAATTTGCTAAATAAATCTGTTAAACTTCTCAAACTAACTAAACAAAGATGATTATAGAAATGCTATAAACATTAGAGTAATATTGTCAAAAAAAAAAAATTATTACTTGAAAGAGAGTATACGAAATAGCTTTTGAGGTATGCTTGAGAAGCTTCATGTGCTGTTTTTCAAAGCCAAGACAAGTCTTACTAGTCCCATAACACCATGACCTTGTTTTCAGCTTCTAAATCATATTTGGAAAGGCCGAATTATATTAATAAACTGCAAATACTAAAAAACAAACTAATCTCATACTAGGTCTATTATGTATTTTATGTATTAAATTATTAGTCTATTATGTATTCAATAATCATCTTTAATTTAAATACTTTTTTAGCTTTTAGTTTTATTAAAATTTTATTGTTAAAAATGATGGAATGGAATAATGCCCAAGTTTTTAAAGGGTGTGAGCTTGAAAAAGTTCAGTCAAAGTCAGCAATTTGTGATCCCTACTTAAAATAGGTCATGTTTATAGTATTGTTGATTGAAGTACTTCTCCCCATAAAATGCTAAAAGCTGATAATTACATGTCATGAACGTCCGGTATCAATAATTGAAGTGATTATTTCAAATGTTTTCATCGTACTAATGTTAAATATATGATTGGATAGTGCTATACATCTTCGTGTTTATTATTTCAAAAAAAAATCAGACGTAACATTCATCAATTAATATTAATTAATAAAATAATAAAATTAATTTACTTGGATCATGTAAAAGATTATTAACCACGTAATTAATAATATATTGTTTAAGATGAAATTTGAATTATTTTTATTACTCTGTTTGATTATGTCTTTTAAAGACAAAAATTAATGGTTTTTGATCAGCTTTTTTTTTTTTTAAATTTATCATGCCAATATGTTTTGAGATTTAGTTATCAGTATTTTTACTATTATAATACAATTTTTACTCATAATACAACTATAACTTAGCCATAATCCCTTTCGCAGCCATTAGAAGAAAATTTTGTTCCCCGTGC
This sequence comes from Citropsis articulata, assembly GCA_030449925.1. Classification (NCBI taxonomy): domain Eukaryota; kingdom Viridiplantae; phylum Streptophyta; class Magnoliopsida; order Sapindales; family Rutaceae; genus Citropsis; species Citropsis articulata. Next base: position 1,973,146 of record JASUUH010000077.1, read on the forward strand.
TAATGCCCAATACTTGCCCTCTATTTGAAGAAAAAAAAATCTCCGCTGATGCACATTCATTGACTTTTAGAATAAAATATATTTTAAACATGTATTAAAATTAAATTTAATTGATATGCCTTTTAAAGATTTTTTATATAAAAAAATGCTTTCAATAATCAGCATTATTTTTAAGAGTTATTGGAGAGGTGACAGACATCAATCATTGGATAAATATCTTGAAAAATTAATAAGACTTCTTAAAAGGAAATAGTTGGCTTCCAAATCTTCTACCAGTATCAAACATTTAATAGTGATAAATAGTGATAAGTATTTTTATTTCCTAATCATCCATCTTAATTAAGAGAGGATATATATCGGCCACATAGTCAAAACGAGCAAGCCTCATTCTTTCCTTTCATTTTCTCCCTCACCTTACTTTCCCGGGAAACAAACAAGTCTATTGTGAAAGCGATAAAATCGTTAAAACGATAACATTGTATTGTGTGAACTTCGGATTTGTCAGAAGCGGCACCTCCGGCGCAACTCACCCAACCCACAGACGTCCTCAACGGACCGCCTACATTGGAACCAATAATTCAATGACACGTAGGATGAAGTGGCCCCAGGGGTCTCAATCGGGCCCCGCAATGTAAAATTATCACATCATATCCATTACGTGGCTTGCCGTTGCAGAAACACGATCACGAATTGAAAGTTTCGAGAAAAAAATTATTTTATTTTGAAACAACAAAAACTTCTTCCTTGACTCGCGCGCTAATCGTGGATAACACGATCCGCTCGTGTCCTTCGTTGTCAACTCCTCCGTTACAAAATCAATATTTTATCACAAATTAACAATGAATAAACCTTGATTAACCGTATTATACCGACCAAACATGAAAAGTATAAAATCATGTTCTAATCATGATATGAAAAATTTACCTCTTGAACTTTATGTTTCTTTAATACAAATTATAATTTATTGGGATTTACATTGTGCGTGGAAATTTTAAGTTAAAAAAAAGATTTTGTGAAGAGGTGGCTTGAATATTTAAATTCAAAATAAATTAGATTCTCAAAATAATTAAAAAAAATTGGCCAACACATTCACACCTAAAGATTTAAAAGGCTAAAAATACTTTAAAACTAAATAAGGTATTTCCTATCATGGTATATTAATATTAATGATATGATTGCAATTCATAAATAATTTGTGCAAATAATACGTGTAAAGATTGGTTAGATAAAAATATTTTAAGTCCCGTACAAGAATTTTTATTAATTTTTATAACTTTTCAACTAACCATTTTATGTCACATCACTCTATTCACACTTATTTAGATGATATACTAGTAGTTATATAATTATTCTTATATTAATATTGTCAAATTATAAACTTAAAATATTTTAAATAGAGTATTGTCATTTTTTTATTGTATCGCTTAAGATTTTACATTAAAGTAAAAATTGAATCTTACCTAAATAAATATGTTGTAATGGGTCCATCTATATTGTAACTGTTGTACGATACAACAGTTACTTTCAACTATTAAATCCAATTAGTATAACTGTGTAACTGCAGATTTAATGATTGGAAGTAACTGTTATACTATATAATAATTGTAACATAATTTTATCCTGTTGTAATATAAATTAACTATTAAAACTCAAAACGAATAATTATACATCTAAATATTTGAAAGAAAATTTTATTCAAATAAACGTATGAAAACACTTAAATCTTTTTTTCGATATTTATAACAAAAAGTGATTTATTAAATTAAATCATACTAATTTAGGAATCGTAAAAAAATTAAAAGCACAACAGAAAACTCGACAAGAACCGAAATGGCAACTTGTTAAAAGATGTTCAGCACAAGTCGTTTAGCTGCAGCATATTGTTGGTTTGAAATTATAAGAATCGGTTGAACCACAGAAATTTTAAAAAGTAACGTTGAAATCCCGCTCACAGCGTAAACCAAGATAATTGGAGCGTGTTGTTGCGTCCCGCGAGCGGGAGTGGGCATGTTAAATGAGCAATCCTTATCCAAATAACAATAATAAATGATGATGATGATGATGATGTAATTACGGCATCATCATCGTCCTCATCATCTACCTCTACCCTTTCGAGCTTGAGCTATGCGATTTATAATAGAACCAATTAGGAGTTGTTGTGTCAACTTAAACACGACACCTACAATTGGACCACCATACATTAAATATATAAAACACAACACAAAGATTTCCAATTCGATATAAAAACCGAAACCCAGAACAAATTTGGAAAAAAAAAATAAAAATTCAAAGAGACTGGACTGATGGCTGGCGGCACCAAAGGAAGAACAACTTTGGAGGTTGGAGCTGATGGGGTTGCTATCATCACCATCATCAATCCTCCTGTCAATTCTCTCTCTTTTGATGGTAACTTTTTTTTTTAATTATATTTTAGATCTTAATATTTTTCTTTTCTTTTTTCTCTTATATTTTTGGTCGGCTGGGTTGTTTGATTTGTTTTGTTTTTCTTTGTGTATATTTATATACCCATTTGGCGTAGTAGCTTTGATTTCATGTTTTTGTCTCACTGGTTATTATTGACGTCGTTGTAATTGTTCCAAAATGTTAAACGATTCATTTTGCTTGAAAAAATTTGAGTGCAGCGTGGAGCTGTGTTATACTCGTTAATGATTTCACTTGATAATACCAACAATTTTGGTAGAGGCCGCAATTCTCGACTTTGGTCTTTGATTTAGTTCAGAAATATACCCAAAAAAAAAAAAAAATCAAATCGTAGTTCAGGAGATTGATTATAGATTAGAATTGAATCCCATTTCAGCGTTAAATTTTGCAGCTGCATGCCCCCCTTGAATCATCTGGACAGTTTTTTTTCCTTCAAAAATCATGGTTGTTAATATTTTTTAAAAAAGAACATTGTATTAGTAATAATTGTGATAAATTGTGTAACTCATCTCTCTCTCTCTCTCTCTCTCTCTCTCTATATATATATATATATATATATATATTCAGTGTTATTCAGTTTGAAAGAGAACTACGAGCAAGCCTTATGCAGAGATGATGTCAAGGCGATTGTTGTTACAGGTGAGTACAAATTATGCTATCGTTATCTCTCTAGCTATCCCTGCAGATCAATGTTTTGTGAACCTAATATCTTATTTCATGAAGCAGGTGCCAAGGGTAAATTTTCCGGTGGATTTGATATTACACTATTCGGAGGAATTCAAGGGGGACAGTGTATGTCTATTTGTGATTATTTTTTCATTTTACCTGTTTTTATATATATATATATATATACATATTCTGGTAATACATGCTTCAATAACGTTTCCTTGACCATTTTTCAGTGGCTGAACCAAAACCTGGTTATATAGCAGTAGAAATTTTGACCGACACTGTAGAAGGTATGCAATTGTTATCCTTGTATTCCTGTTTGAAAGCTCTCTGGTAAGTTGTGCTTATGTAGATTGGTTATTTAATTTTTGATTTCCAGGTGCGAGAAAACCTTCAGTAGCTGCCATTGATGGCCTTGCCTTGGGTGGAGGATTGGAGGTTGCAATGGTATGTATCAGCAAATCTCTTGGACTGCTTCGTATTGTACTTAATTTTGTGAGACGACCTTATTTGTCTGGTCTATCAGGCCTGTCACGCACGGATATCCACACCTTCTGCACAATTAGGCCTTCCCGAACTTCAACTTGGAATTATTCCTGGATTTGGAGGTATGATTTATTTGATTTGAATGTGGATAATTATGTTGTTCTCGTTGCGCTTTGTAAGAACTAGAGATTCTGACTAGGAATTTTTATGAGAAGAACTAGAAACTCTGCTTGAAGGTTTTCATCTCTTTTTCTGTTGTACAATTCAGTTGAATTCAATTATATTCTACTAGGTTCAATATTCAATGCAATATTTTATCCATTAAATGAAGCAGAAGGTGATTTAGACTAGATATCTTTAAAATAATGTGGAATTCCTGTTCTTTTTTCTAGGAATCTAATTAGGCAAACATATCCATGATCATTTATTTCTCTATTAAAGGGGGAAAAATGGTATATACCAACCAGTTTGAAAATAAAGCTTAGTTGTGGCAGTTAATATTTTGTATAATTTAGATGGCAGGAGCTCTACCGTTTCATGTGAGCCAAATGCTATTATACACATGCATATGCACACATATACACCCATTATTGTTCTGAATCAGGCATAATATTGTCATATGGTTTATGATTCATTTTTCAGAACTACATTGCTTGCTGCTATTCTAAACTCAATTGGCATGCGTGTCTATTGAAAGATGCCTCTATGATACTCTTTTGAGGATCGTAACTAATATTAGCTTGGGCTAAAGTTTGTTGATCAATGTACAAATGGGATATGTAGTTGACAAAGAGGGTTTTTTTTCCTGTGTAATCGAACAGGTTGCAAATAGTGTAATCTAACACGTGGTTTATTGGATTTGGATCAACACCATCGCCTACTGAACAATGAAGGACATATAATCTGAAAAATATGAATTACAATCGCTTAAACACTTGCTCAATATCTATTACAAAGTTATCTGCAATTTTATGATGTTAAATATGAATACTTGGTGTTATTTGACATAGCTGAATAATTTGTCCATTCCTTTGCTATTGCAACTCTTATGCTCCTGATATTTGCTCAGGCACACAGCGACTTCCACGTCTTGTTGGTCTTGCAAAGTCCCTTGAAATGATGTTGGTATGTTTTGGCTAATTCTTTCTCTTGCTTGAATTATTGCTTGGGGTATTTCAACATGATTGCCCTCAACTTTTCAATTAACTTATCCATCTTCCCTGCGTCTAAATAGACGTCAAAACCAGTTAAAGGGGAGGAAGCTCATTCTTTGGGACTTATGGATGCTGTCGTTGCTCCAGATCAGTTGGTAAGCACTGCCCGTCAGTGGGCCCTAGATATCTTGGAGCACCGAAGACCATGGGTTGCTACTCTCTATAAAACTGACAAGATAGAGCCTCTTGGGGAGGCAAGGGAGATCTTCAAGTTTGCTAGGGCTCAGGCCAGGAAGCAGGCTCCAAACCTGACTCATCCGATAGTTTGCATTGATGTTGTTGAAGCGGGTGTTGTGTCTGGTCCACGGGCCGGACTTCAGAAGGTACTAATCTGTCTGCATCATTTTTTGCTTCCTTTAAAGTTACGGCTAACATGCAATTGTCTGGTGAAAAAATTTTTACTGTCAGGAAGCTGAAGATTTTCAAAAACTTCTTCGTTCTGAGACCTGCAAAAGCTTGCTCCACATTTTCTTTGCTCAACGTGGGACCTCAAAGGTTTAAATGGGTTTTACTGCTAGATTTTTGTAGTTCATCCATAAATCATTGGCAATAAATCTCTGTTTCATTCAAGTTCCCATCTTGTTTCATGCTTAACTGATCCTAGTGTCAATGTTTTGACCTTTTAACTGTGCTAACACTTGGCACTTAACAATGGATAGGTTCCTGGGGTAACTGATCTTGGTTTGGCCCCGAGACGAGTGAAAAAGGTTGCCATTCTTGGTGGAGGATTAATGGGCTCTGGAATAGCTACTGCATTGATTCTTAGTAATTATCCTGTTATCCTGAAAGAAGTAAATGAAAAATTTCTGGAGGCTGGGGTTGGTAGAGTCAGAGGTGAGGCACTGCCTTATATTATCCTTGTATTATAGTGTCATATATCCAATTTTCATTTGTTTTCTCAATTATATTTTTTCATTCATTTTTTGTTCCCTCTTCAGCCAATCTGCAAAGCCGTGTCAAGAAAGGAAAGATGACTCAAGAAAAGTTTGAAAAAACCATGTCTCTTCTTAAGGGAGTTCTAGACTATGAAAGCTTTAAAGATGTGGACATGGTCATAGAGGTAGTTCAAAATACGTGTTGATTTACTATACTCTTGTAATTGTTTATTATCAGAAGTTTAATGGGTCTTGTCTCTATTATTTTTGGTTGATGCTTTGGAACAGGCTGTTATTGAAAATGTTTCTTTGAAGCAACAAATCTTTGTTGATCTTGAAAAATACTGTCCGCCACATTGCATACTTGCTTCTAACACTTCGACAATTGACTTGAACTTGATTGGTGAGAGGACCAATTCAAAGGATCGAATTGTTGGTGCCCATTTCTTCAGGTAGTATCCACTGTAAAGTTGTCATTCTTCTCTCTCCTGCCTTCTTATATAGACCAATGTGCTTCCAATGCAGTCCGGCTCATGTCATGCCACTCCTGGAAATTGTTCGTACCAACCAGACTTCTCCCCAAGTTATTGTGGACTTACTAGATATTGGGAAAAAGATAAAAAAGACTCCAATTGTGGTTGGTAATTGCACAGGCTTTGCTGTCAACAGGATGTTCTTCCCGTACACACAGGCTGCCTTTTCGCTTGTTGAACGTGGTACAGATCTCTATCTGATTGATAGGGCAATTACCAAGTTTGGAATGCCAATGGGCCCATTCAGGTATGTAATACATAGTCAATATGTGATAGGTGATTTTCTTCTCACTGCTGGTTTTGAAACATTTGACGTCTCCTTGAATGGGCTTCATATTTCATTCATTTCAATGCAGATTGGCAGACCTGGTTGGTTTTGGGGTGGCAATTGCAACTGGCATGCAATTTATTGAGAATTTCCCGGAGCGAACCTATAAATCAATGATTATCCCAATTATGCAAGAGGATAAGAGAGCAGGTAGAAATTTGGCTGTTGAACTGTGGGAGCTGGCAATTTAATTTCTAATTAACTTCTATTTAACATCCAAATAGACTTCTAAGTGTCTATTATAAACTTCTTTCAGGTGAAACCACTCGCAAAGGTTTCTATTTGTATGATGAGAGACGAAAAGCTAGCCCAGATCCTGAAGTAAAGAAATTCATTGGGAAGGCTAGGAGCATGTCTGGTGTTGCCATTGACCCTAAGGTCCTCTCTTTCTTTCTCACTGGCTATTTGAAACTTTGTTGCACTGGTGTCTTCCCACTTACTGTTCTTAGGGCTGGAATTAAATTTAATACTAAACCACAAATTATTGAAATCAGGAACAGCAGAGTATGATTATGAGTATGTAATATGGAACTCTTTCACATATTCTGTCATTGAATCTTGTACAGTTTGCAAAATTATCTGAGAAAGATATTGTGGAGATGATATTCTTTCCGGTGGTGAATGAGGCCTGTCGTGTCTTTGCTGAAGGTATTGCAGTCAAGGCAGCTGACCTTGACATTGCGTCTGTTATGGGCATGGGTTTTCCAGCTTACAGGTTTGTAACTTTTATTCATAGAGGGTTATTTCTTTCCAAATCCAGTTCGTGCTTTAAGAACATGCTCTGCTATTTTGATCAGGGGAGGAATCATGTTCTGGGCTGACTCTCTTGGATCGAAGTACATTTACTCAAGATTGGAGGAATGGTCAAGCTTGTACGGAGAATTTTTTAAGCCATGTGCTTTCTTGGCTGAAAGAGCTGCCAAGGGAGCTACTCTGGTAAGAAATCTGAAATTATCATTTTCTTATTTAGAATGAAAATCTTCAATTTACTCTCATTTATTATTAAGAAAATTTTAAAAAAAGTCACTAATCCAACTCTTAATTGTCATCATCTTCTAAATGAAAATGGAATGAATTGAAGTTTTCGTACTTCAAGTCATTACCCAACTCTTAATCATTGAAGTTTTTGACTCTTAAAGTCATTAATCCGACTCTTAATCCCAATTTTTAATCAAAGATTGTCATTCCCCCGAAAGAGTGACTTAGAAGTTTACCCTTTACGGCATATGTAGTTGTTATGATGAATCCACGAAACATTGCCCGGTACATTACAAAAGTTTTCAGGACCCACTGCTGCATGGCACATCTTGGGCAGCTGTACCAAGATAAACAGTTATGATTTGGGTTAGACGCTAGCCCTTTAAAAAGCAAGTTGTCAAATGAAGTGGGTCACTTTGATGTCTTGTGTTATGATTCTTTCATGAAGTGGGATATTTTGATGGGTCCTTATGGACCCCAAATCTCTGAGATCCACTTGATTTTGGTACCCTTTTCCTTTAAAAAGCATTGATTTTTCAGCAAAACTGGGTGGCCAAAACCATCCATTTGTTTCAACCCCAGGCAAATAATGATATGAAATTGACCCGTGAGCTCTAATCTTCCTCTATTCGGGATACAACGTCAACACATTTTTCTGGCATGCAAATTTTTTCACGTTTTTGCTTTAATTTTTTACCCCCTAATTGTACCTGCCTGCTCACTCGTAATTTGTTTGTTGATTCTTTGCAGAGTGGTCCGGTGGAACAAGCCAAGTCTAAATTATAAGATAAAACTTTGCCTTTTTGTTGGTTGAACTTAGGGAACAATTTCAGAACAATTTTCTTTATGCTGTGCTGCTTTCTCATTTCAATTCCCAGATGAGATAGGCTCCGCAGGATCCAAATAATGTATGTGATAATAAATGATGTTATATAAACATTTCTATGTTAAAAGGTTCTATAGCCAGTCTAAAGGCAATGTTAGATTATTTTCTTCTACTTGTTATTATTCTTATTATATAACTTTTAATAAAGATTTTGTCAATTTTTTTTTCAATAGGCTTTTTTTAGAAAAATAAATAAATAAATAAATAAATATACGAAATTTTAGTACAGGGGAAAAAGAAGAGTTAAAAAAATACAGCAATGAGATTCTGTAGAAGAATGGAAATGCATGCCACGAATTAAAGATGAGCAATTTAATCACTGAAGCGGCAGCTATTTAGACACGAAACTGCTGGAGAGGATAATCCCATTAGTTTTGTTTTACTTGTTTGAAAAGTTGTCAAATTATTAGCTGCTCTGCCTTTTTGTCGAGTGGTTAGAAGTCAAGCTCTCACCCTTCGACTTTTTATATTATTATATAGCAATGTGAAAATTTAATTTCTCTCACTCAAATTTGAGTAGAAGTTACTCTTCTCTCTTACGTTAAAATCTGGGTAGTGCTATTAATATATTTTTATTTTAGTAATAATAAAATAATCTCATGTAATATGAATGTTAATATTGAGCAATAGTCTTATGTAAGAAAAAAAAATTATTATATTATTTATATGGCAATTAAGCAACTAATAATCAATTACAAAATTCAAATGAGATCACATTAATAAGTTCCGTTGTCAAATTTTGGAATTGTGCGAGTAGTTGTTGCCGCATGAGCCCGATACGCTCGGAACTTAAAGACAATTAGTTAGGGATAATAATCTCCATATGTTTGGGGTTCTGTAAATAATTTTTGGGGAATGTGGTGGGGAATGAGAGAAAAATAATCCCCAAACTCTTAATAGGGTGGGGTTTGATTTTGTACTCCCCACCCCAATCCCCATTATATATAGATATTTTTTCTAAATTTTATTTAATAATTTTTGTTTTATGAATTACAATGTTAGTTAATAATTTTTTTTTTAATTTCTACTTGATACAAATAGATTATAACTAAAAGAAAACCTTGGAATATAATTTTTATTCAACCTTAAAATATTATTGTGCTTTCTTTTCTCTCTTAAAACTACTCTCTTCAAATATTTTTTAATTTTAATATTATTTCAAGATATTACAACAAATATTTGGAGATTTTTTTTTACATAATTAAAATACCTAGTAATATGATAATGATTTAATTGAAGTTTTTAATTTTTAATTTATTGAAATCATATATCTATATCTATTATAAAATAAATAAATGGGGAATGGGACGGAGAATGGAAGTAAAATTTTTAATGGGGTGAAAAATTGGGTAGGCATCCCCACCCCATTGGCCATTGCCATCCCTACAATTAGTTAATTGATTAAAGCGCATTGCCCAAGTCCTTATAAATTAATCTCATTTGACTGTTCGTCCCTAATAATAAGAATAATAATTATTTTTAGCTTTCTTTCAACGTCTCGGTGTTTGACTAAATTAGATTTAAATCAAATCTCGTGTAATCCTTTTGGGTGGATCAAGACTTTTCGTTTTTGACAAATATAATAAAAATACCTTAAGCAAAGTTCCCATCCAGTGCCCACGGTGTTGACTGTTCTTTTGTTATTTTATCAACAAGGGGTGCCATACTGCCTTTATTCTAATTGCAATATTATATGATTGTTTATAGGGAAATTATCAACCATCCACCAGTTTTTTTCCGTTTTTCAAAAATACACAAATCTTCTATTTTTTTACAACGCTCCACCTTAAGTTAATATTTTTTTCATTGGTCCACTCTCGTTATAACACCATTAAAACTTTGCTGACATCACAAGGGTAAAATTATCATTTCACAAAGACACAGTGGTGGATATGTGCAAAATAATATAACTTCAAGTGGAATTCAGCAAAAACAAAATTAAGAATTGTGTATTTTTGAAAAAATATGAAAAAAACTGTGGTTGGTGGATAATTTATCGTTTACATTTAAGGGTAAAAAAGTCATTTAAATAAAATTCCGTTAATTTTCTTAACGGTCTCTAAACGGAAGTGGGAAAGTGAAAACAAATTTAACTTCAGCTGGATTCCAGCCAAAAAAAGAAAGAATTGTGTATTTTTAAAAAAGTTGGAAAAAACAGGTGGACGGTGGATAATTTCCCTTGTTTATATTCATCAACAAAATTGTAAAAAAAATTCCTTATGATTGAACACACGCATTCAAAAAATTTAAAGGACGTCAAGAAGTTCCCCATACAATTTCTAATTTTCTATGATATGGTTGTTGCACGTTGTCAAAGAGAGATAAATCTATGTGGTAACGATTGCAACATACCACAACCTTTTGTCCTTTCTGTAGTTTAATTATCTGGCAGTCCCTCATACTTTTGTAAAATTAAAACAATGACCAAAATTTTAAATTTTTATATATAAGTCCCACTTAGAGATAAAATGGCATTTGAAGAGAATCTTTAGTCAACACTTGATTCTTGAGTGACGATAGCCGAGAGGGACGAGAGGAGACAACATCGAGCCATCAAGCACCTAATTAATTACTATAAAGAAATATGCCCTTTTGTGACGGTTTATTATGATGAGCACAATAGTAAAATATAAAAACATGATGGTAAGAATCTTTTGCGATAATTTATTATCTTTTGCTCAAAAAAAGTCACTTGCATTTTAAAGAACACGTAGAAGCTAATAAATTTATTATTTAATCACTTTTAATTAAGAATAAAATATTATTACATAGATTCACACGCTTAAAATTTTAAAACAAAAAACGTGAATAATTCTTATAAAACATAAAGTTCAGAAGCTCAGGAATTATTTAAAAAATAAAAAATAAACTAGCTTCCTTTTATATTATTTTTTTCGTCTTTGTCTTTCTACTTGAATTTATTGGGCCACTTTTACAATTCAAAATGGCTCTTCTAAAATTTAGGGGTAATGTTGGTATTTTTATTTGTAAATGAATAAATTGTGTGTACAGATAAACTAACATGTTAACTAATACTAAGATCGAAACGTGATAGTAAATTTTTGTAATAGTAAAATAATAAAGTACTATAACCTGATATGTTTTTTTTTTTAATTTCTATGGCTTTTTTATTCATAAATTTCTTTAATAACTCATATTTTTACTATATATTCAATTAAATATACATTACATGTCAAAAAGATCATTTATTTGAGGTTACATTATCACTCATTTTTACTGTCAAACTAAACTAATATCAAATTTACGAAATTTAAAACAATATGACTCATATGGGGTTGGCTACCTTACAAATGCTTTACGGTATAACCTCCCATGGCTCCATTTTATAAGAATGTTATAACTTACAGCATTTATAAAGTAGCACTCTCTGACTCGTATATGTAAATATTTTAAACCTTTTAACATTTATGATTTTATAATAAACAATAGGGATTTCAATGTTAATAACCAATTCAACAGATCTCTAGCCGTTGAAAAACTTTCCATTAGGTCTATTGGCACACGCCAGAAAAGGACAACGTTGTGGTACGTTGCAGCTGCCAGACTGTTAAGAGTCATGTTTCACAGCTGAATACATGACATTATGTCCCTTTTGCTTGTTCTTTTCTTTTTCCATTATTGTTGCCAAAATGGAAATGTGATTTGGTTGAAACAGTGTCAAGAGAGATTTGAGATTTCATCATATCGTAATTAAATAATTCCATCGAAAGGAATTTGGCTATATTCATTACATGCTCCACGTTTTACGTTGCACGGTATGAGTTCATAAATATGACGAAATTTTTTTGAGTAAAAATAAAATAAAAAAAACGTGACAAATAATAATAAGAATCTATATTTGTCGGGAATGGTGTGTTACGGTTGTTGTGCGTGCAATGAGTTATTTTCAATGAATCTAGGTTTGTATAGTTAATTTGAATCTGACCAAGCCCGGAAATGTTGTTATGCAAATGCAAATGGCTCACTCAACGTAGAGTGAACTTACTCTATTCCAAGGTATTATTTGTGAAAGTGAGAAAAAAGAGCAAGAATTAAGTCATGACGTGAAAAATTGAAGATGTCAAATAAAATTAATAATAAAGAACGGTATATCGCCACTTTGCCACCCATGAGTTTCACAAGTCCTTTAAAAATATATCTAACAGAAAGGAAGACGGGATGAGTTTAAAGAATTTGCAAGTTGTTAAAGAATAATGCGTCTTGACTCTTGAATCACGTGGGTGAGGAGAAAGACAATCGAGGGAGGGGCCCTAACTTTCGATGTGTGCTCCCCCAAAAAAAAACCCATTATATTTCTTTGCTGTCATGATTTCTTGAGTTTTAATTTACTTTTACTACTCCTTTTTTTTTAACATTAATAATTTAATATGTGTATTACAATTAAAAAATAGATACATATTTAATAATGAAAAATTTATTAGAGACTACTTTAGATTACGATTATGTTTGATTGAGAGGTATCATTTTTAGGGTATTGTATAAAGAAAAATTAGAATTATAAATAAATAAATAAACGTGTAGTAAATATGATTTTAAACAATAGTTTTAATAAAATAATAATAATGTTTGAAGTTTTTAATTATGAAAAAGTAAGATATTCACTTAACTTCTAAATTATAATAGCAAATGTTTACTAAAACAATAAAATACTTTAGCGCTGTAATTTTTAAGCGATATAGTTGTCCAGCTACAAAACCGAATAAAATTTAAGTATATTATGACACAATCTAAATTTCTACTCTTCTCGTTAGTGTGTAAATATATCTTCCTCTACTTAATTAGATAATTGAGAATAAGATATGTGAGTCCCAATCCCAACATATGCTCCCTTTGAATTTTAACTTTTTTATTTTTATTTTTTGCCATTTAATTTACTTGAATCTACGTGTGATGTTGCAAAGATGATGATGATTCGTTTAAATTGAAAGGGGATTTTAGTTGCAATGATCATGCAGTTGTTGGAGATGTGATTATATCATTTGTAAGTTGCTACAGTAAATTATATGTATGGGTAGACGCACAACACCAACTTCAGCTAGGACTTTGAAAATGGGGTTTCACAATTTTTATTTCTCTGTGTTGAGTTGTGTCCCACATCACAAGGGAGGGGTGCTTGAGTTTTATGGGGGCGCCAGTCACTCCACCCACAGCTACTCTTCGTTTTGCTTACCTAAAATCTTAGCAATAACTTCCCAACAAGTAGATCAGAACAGACCAAAGAGCCTAACGCGCTTAAACAATCAGTTTACCTGGCCGGGAATGTGGTGGTGGAAACAGCTTCGGTGGAGCCCAAAGAATGGGAGTTAAGTTCTCATCGGTCCAGGAGGAGTTGTTGAGTTGTGTCGCTATGACCGCCAGTAAAGGGAGGTCTTTGGGTTTATGCCGCCAGCGTAGGTGTTTCACCACCCATGGTGTGCCATTAGGTTGGATACACCAAAATGTATGTTGAATCTAACCTAACACTGCTGGTAATAGATTTAGGTTAAAGATTGGCTATTGAACATTACACTTACACTGCGCCACTGATTTAAGTAATTAAATGATGTTTTTGGTTATTACAACATTGTGGTGCTACAATGTATACTATTAATTAGATTGTTTTAAACAGTATTATATTGGTCAAACTACTACTTTTTGAAGTGGATAAAGACTCAAAATTAAGTAAAATTTATAAATTTAATGAGAAAATTAATCATTTGTAAATAATTCATTAGTACACTCTCGCCTGTAAAATTATGTGATATTTTTTTATCCTTTCAAACTTCAATGGGAAGATGGAGACTATAGAGTTAAGAGGAATTGTATCAGTAAACTGTCAAGAAATATCATTGATAAAGATTCTGCTTTCTTCATATGAAAAAAAAAAAAAATGGTTTATTGACCACATGTCAAATCCCAAAAGCTTTTCTGGCACCATAATGTCCTCCACTACTTTTTGCCAAGTAAAATTAAATAAAAATCTCAAGCACAGGTGAAAGTAAAATAAAGGCCAACATAAAATATCACTTATATTATTAAAATAAATCTATCACGTGGTATTTTATTAAAATTAATTCTTGAGGACTATATACAACCACTGGAAAGAAAACTTGGTTATTCTCTCTCTCTCTGAGCTTAATTTTCATCAAGCTTTCTTGATATACAAATCTAAAGTCCATTTTTTCTTTTCTCTTCCTCTAACCATGAAGGATTTGAGTTTTTATGTTGGAGTAATAGGTGAGTATGTGTGTGTGTCTGTATTTCTATTTTGATATATTCAATATTGTTATTTTCATATGATTTGCCATTTTTAGCAAATTAAACATCAAGCATAGAAAACATTGCCATGTATATACATATGCATGCTCTATAAGTTTTTGTTTTCTTGTTGCAGGCAACATAATCTCAGTGCTCATGTTTCTTGCTCCAGTGTAAGTCTCTGGTCATATCGACCAAATCCTACCTCTTTTATCTGCACTATATCTAATTAATTACATAAATAATTTATAACGATATATTACTGCATCACAATTAATTGGTTTATATGTGAAAATTGCGTATGAGCAGTAGAACATTTCAGAGAATCATAAAGCATCGATCGACTGAGGAATTTCAGAGCCTCCCCTATATCTGCACTTTGTTAAATTCATCCCTGTGGACTTATTACGGAATCACAAGACCTGGAAGCTATCTTGTTGCCACTGTAAATGGCTTTGGCATTTTAGTTGAAGCTATTTATGTAACCTTATTTTTCATATATGCTCCAACAAAAGCAATAAGGGTAACCTTTTTCTTTTTCTTTTCTAATATGCACTCACTACTGTTAATCGTTTCATTTATCATGCATAAAAATCATTGTCACAAGCTAATAAAATATTATCCACGCGTGCATTTTGGAATAATTGCAGGCTAAAACTGCGATTATCTTCGGCACATTGGATGTGGGATTTTTAGGAGCAGCAATTGCGGCGACTCGTTTGGCATTAGAAGGAGAAGCTCGCATTGATGCCATCGGGTTTATGTGTGCTGGCCTCAATATTATTATGTACGCATCGCCTCTATCCGCCATGGTAATTGTCTATAACACCTCATCATCATTATTTTCTTAATTCCTAGTCTAAGATTTGTTCTTAATTAATTAATTTTTCTTGGTTAATTAATTTCTCACAAGATAAGGTCGACAACAATTTGAGTTTCCTTTTTATATAATTGGTGGTTGATAATCAAGTCAGCTTAGTTGTTTAATGTTTTTGTTAATTTCTTTTTGCTTTTTCTTCCAAAACAAGAAGCCTTCTGATGACGTAACCAGATCAGTAATTACTTGATCTTACGAAAGGGGATCTTATTTCTCTGTGCTAAAGATAGTCTTCTTCATCTTGTACGTCTTTCCTAATAAATAATAATTTATAAAGAGTCACAACTCTTCATGCATTCTTTAATGCGAACTTGTCATGACTCATGACGACTCTTCATCTACTCTTCTTCTTCTTCCTCCTAATAAATAATAATGTACGTGTTAAATATAACAAGGCATGGAACTGGTCATTGACGTGATTCACGGCGTTAATGGCTTCCTAGATCCTCTCGCCTATGACGCATATAAATATAAATGGTTAAGATTTAATTATTTGGCTGATTACGGCAAAACACCTGTCTTCATTAATAGGGTGGCAAAATCTGACCTCTAAAATTTTATTGAAAAAAAAAAGGACAGATAAAGAAAGGTGGCAAATTCTAAACCATACTCGCCATAGCAACATATTTCAATACAGCTAGGTACCGACATTGGTTGGGCCATTGAGGGGCATGGGGATCGAGTGGCCCTCAGCTGCCCGTCAGATTTTTCTTACCATTCTTCTTCTTCTTATTATTATTATTATAAATTTGTTCCGTTTGGTCATTCAATAAGTTTTTTTTTCTTTCCTTTTTTAATGACATAATAATACTGCATATAATTGCTGGTTCATGTTTGATCTACAGAAAACAGTGGTGACAACAAAGAGTGTGGAGTTCATGCCATTCATGCTCTCTTTTTTCTTTTTCTTGAACGGTGGAATCTGGGCTTTCTATGCTTTGCTTGTTCGTGATATTTTCCTCGGTGTAAGTGTTTTTTTTTTTTTGAAAAAAAATCTTCATCTCTTTTACATTTTTCATTTATTATTATTAGTATTGATTGAAAGAGACTCACTCTCTAGTTGATAAAACCCTAGGTTGGCAGTACTGGATTAAATGGCCAGGGCAAGTAGGTCCATTTTAGTCCTATCACTCACTCAATGGCATTAAGGTCCAAACAAAATTATTGAGTTTCCACATTAATGGCTAATGCTGCCTCTTCCATCTTCGTTTTATCTTTCTCAAACATATCAACACGTTTTGTCAGTGTCAATGTCAATTTGTAGAGACTTTTGGGTACCACTACACACGGTGTGTACAAATTTATTTGTCGATGTACAACGAAAATTCAACTAGTGCAAGAGAGAACCGCCCAAAATTTTCCTCAATCGCGATGCTTCCTCCAGTATTATTTTTGAATAATTGATTCCTAATTGTTTGGCCCACAATTTTCCGCTTCATAAGTTATTTATGAACCCGATTTTAGTAGAAAAATGAAAGAAAAATACTAAAGAGAGAGAAGAACGAGAGAAAGACGAGAGAAAGTGTATTAAAAAGAAAGAGAAAGTAGTTTTGAGAAAGTAAAAAATCTTCTCGTTAAATCTCTGTTTTTATTCTCATTTCAAAATGAAAACCTTTCTTAGTTCAACCCATGCCAGCTCAATATTATTTCTTAGCCACGTCACTGTTCATAAGCTCATAGAGGATTTAATTTGGATCCCCTCATGCTTTCGGCGAAAAGGCCAACAATACATATTCAATTTTCTCTTAGGAAGATAATCTCATATTGGCTGCAAATAATGATTGGGCTACTTACATAAGTTTTGCTTTAATTTTGTGGTTCATGTTATATATACAAATATATAGGTGCCAAATGGGACAGGATTTTTGCTGGGAACAGCTCAGTTGGTGCTCTATGCAACCTACAGAAATGCAAAGCCATCAAAGAATGCTGTGAATTCAATGGAAGAAGGAACACAACACGAGCCGCTAATTATCTCTTGAAGGGCAAAGATAAAAACTCTAGTACTAGAACTAAAGTTGAGTCATTCGTTCTTCATTTTCTTCAAATTTTCTACTCTCTTATCCAAATGATAGGGAGGTGATATAATACAACCGATCATAGATGTAGATTGTGTGTAAATGATTCAATTACCATTCGCTTGGTGTTTTGAGCTTGTTATTGAATGCCAACTGAAGAGTTGGAGAATGTGATTGTTTGTATTCGTAGCGTATTTGGATACGTGATTGTTAAAAAGCCAGCTTGTTGCATCTCGTGTAATAAATTTTCCAGTGTTGAAACTTCAAGGTTTCGTTTATGTAATTGTAGAGCTGTATAAATTTTATTTATTTATTAATTATTATTATTATTTTGGGGAGAATATAGAGATATATAAATTAAAGCTTCATTCATTTGTTATTCATCCATCTTATTGGTTACCCCATCAGTCTGAAATTAAATAATTAATCCATCGTAGGCCTCATAATTTGCATGCGGCGGCCTGCATCATCGTGAGAGAGCACAAACCCAATTTCAAGGTCTCAATTATCATCTTGGAAAACGCAAAATAAGAATACGATGATCCTTGTTGGGCCGACTGTAGTAATATCTTGGGTTGATTGAAGTTAGCCCAACATAGGATTGAGTCCCCTGATGTTAAAAGGCATGAGAATAGGCAACGAGTACGACTATTCGCACTCCTGTAAATGCTTCTTGGAACCCGTCCCCAGTCTCCTTCTCTCCTTTTTAATTAAATCTATTAGACATTTAAAATAATATAAAATTATTTTAACACTTTCAAAATGACAAAAATACCTTCAACGAAAATTTATCCGTGTATATTCAATTTTTCAGTTTTTATTTATTTATTTTATAATTATTTTTTTAAGTATATGAAATTATTATTTAAATTATAATTTATATTATATGAGATTATAATTAATATTTATTATTAAATAATTATATTTAAATTTAAAAAAAATAAAAAAACGCATAATATTTTAAAATTGTGAGGGAGTAGTTCTAACTTTTAGCCGAGCGGTTTATTTTCATCATTGTTAAACCCATAGCAGCGTGTTTATTTTATTTTATTTTATTTTGTTTCCTCTTTTCCAGAGCCAAATCTCTTTTTGGACTCTGAGTCTCAGCCACCGGCGGTAAGGGAGCTTCGGTATCATCCCCCAGCTAAATTTTTTATTTTGTTTTGAGCATCATTGGCATGATTTGGTCTAGTGGCAGTCATGTGCATGGTTTGTGAATTATTTAAGTCGTATCGGCTTTGACGTGGCAGCAATGGTTGTTGCTTGGCTTGGGCGTGGTCGACTCTGTGGGGAACGTGGTAGACGATGGCGGCATGGTGGTTTGGTGAGTGTCCAGCAGCGGCAGGAAGCCATAAAGGCCGATCATCATGTAATGGGTGTAGAGACTGTATAAATTTTGTTTTTATTCAGGGATTATTATTTTGGGGAGAATATAGAGATATATAAATTAAAGCTTCATTCATTTGTTATTCATCCATCTTATTGGTTACCCCATCAGTCTGAAATTAAATAATTAATCCATCGTAGGCCTCATAATTTGCATGCGGCCTGATCCTCATCTTTTCCTGAGAAGTACAAACCCAATTTCAAGGTCTCAATTATCATCTTGGAAAACGCAAAATAAGAATACGATGATCCTTGTTGGGCCGACTGTAGTAATATCTTGGGTTGATTGAAGTTAGCCCAACATAGGATTGAGTCCCCTGATGTTAAAAGGCATGAGAATAGGCAATTTTCCAGACTATTCAATTTTTAAATGCTCTTATTGGTTCATGTGTTTCAACTTTTTTTAAATTTTATGTTTGATATTCCTACTAAAATAATATAAAATTTTAACACTTTCAAAATATATTCAACGTAATTTATTTTCAGTTTATATTCAATTTTCAGTTTTCTTATTAGTTATGTGTTTATTATTTTTTAATTTTATGTTTGAAATTTATTAAATTTAAATAATTATATTTATATTAATATTTTTATTTTCGTTAGATTTTAAATTTTCATAATATTTCTCTGTTAGAGTGTTTCAACTTATTTTTCACCGATTTTATTTTGATATTCCTCTTTTAAATCTCTTTTGGGTTATATTCCAAGTAGCTTTATTTTCAGTTCCCCAGCTAAATTTTTTTTTTTCTTATTGGTTCATGTTTGGTTTATTTTCACCGATTTTATGTTTGATATTTGAGCATAAATTGGCATGGTTTTGGTTATATTCCAAGTAGCTTTTATTTTCCGTTAGATCGGCAATTTTGTTGCAGCTTTCTCTTGGGCGTTGTTCGACTCTGTGTTTCAACGTTAATTTTCATGGCGGCATGGTGGTTTGGTGAGTGTCCAGCAGCGGCAGGAAGCCATAAAGGCCGATCATCATGTTGGGTACAGTCCGGGCACGAGACAAAAAAATTTTGTTTTTGGGTTCAGGGATTAATTAGAAATGGTCATTCAATGTGACTTTCTTAAAAGTAGTTGCACTCAAAGGGAATCCATGAACCGTGACACACAAAGCAACACAAATTGAATCTCTACGGCGGGCCCAAAATTGTAAGGCCGGGCCTTGATCCCTCTAATCTTTTCCCTGAAAGTATTATAAGTTATTATTTTACAGCCCACTCAATGATGAGTAATGACATCACAATCAACTGTTTATCGTCGGCTCAATTCAAACACGGTGGAAGTTTGAAAATTTTTGTCGAATATGAGTGTGTTTGGGAGTGAAGTGCTGTAACTTTTAAGTTGTAATTGTTGCGGAGAAAAAGCCACAGCTGTGGAGTAGAAGTTGGAAAAAAAAAATTTACTAATATGCCAAAGCTCAACTATAAGTGTTACCAAACACTCTAATAATTGGACTTTGGCAGTTCAGCTACCTCACCACACTCCCAAACGGGCTATATGTGCGAGATAATTTTTTTACGCATAAAATTTATATTTACACGAGAAGGGGGAAGGGAATGGCATCTCAAGTTGAGGAGTTAGGACCACTCTGGAGATTAAATTAAGATCTTGTCTTATTTTAATCAGCAGATCCATAAAATCTGGTTCGGTTATCTTATCTTTATCTTACAAAATACAACTTACTATTATAGTAATTTATAGTCGAACCCCAAATAGTATTCGAGACTCTAAAATATGTTTGAAATCAAGATTTGTGAGAAAAAGAAAAGGAAAAAGATAAAAATTAGTGTCAATTTATAAAAGCAGTTTCAATTAACCATTTTCCTTCTGTTTGGTAGTTCAAAAAACAGAGTATCAAGCTCAACAATCAATATATTCAGTATCCAATCCACGAGTAATTGAAATGATAATAAGTGGCCCATTTCTGTAAATTAGCCTAATTTTAGGCTGTTTCTGCAGATTTTCCCAATAAAAACTACTGCGTCAAAGTAAAATTACAAAAAAAAAAAAAAAAAAGCACAAGCAGACCTTATGCTGCAAAAAGGCATTTGCATGGGTTTCTCAGAATATCTGAACCGTCGGATATGATCATGAAACAACGAGCATGAAAGGGACGGGAAGAGAAAAATCAACGGCCATGATATACTGTAGAAAATGGTAGATGCATCCGATGTTGACAGGGGAAGCCGACGGACCAACAAAAATCTATTGGAGGGGAAGAAACATCACAGTCACAGGGTACTGCTTTATAATCATGTGGTTTTAGATTACAGTAACATTTACGAAGAACTGGACCCCACCACAAGTTCTATTAAATGAAATAACCAAAAATTCCCGATCTGCGGTAGTCGTCGCAGATTTGACTATCAGCATGTTTTCTGATCGTAACGACAGTTCACCTCGACTCGTCATCGCATTCGTTCAACTCACAGGAGTAAACCTAACGAGTGGTATATGTGGTTGTGAATCGACATATGTGCCTTGTGGTGTTTGATTAGAATGTGTTCCCAATCAATATGTAGGGTTGGCCTAATCCTTCTTTTCTTTCATATGACATATTCGCCTCAAATAGGCTATATGTGGTTGTGGTGTTTGATTAAATTTTGGATTATCTACTGTGTTGATATGTTGCGATATTAAATTTTGGATTATCTCTCATAGTAGTAAATTTTGATTAATATATTACTACTATATGTTGATATGTTGTTTGATTATATCACTCTTAACTAATCATTCTAATATTTTTATTTAATGTTGATATGTTGTTTTGATTATATCACCTTAACTAATCATTCTAATATTTTTATTTAATTTGTTAATGAATTTTATAATAGCTCAAAAAAAAAATGATCAATTGGGTGGTTCTTGATGTTTTTATTTGTAGTTTGTTAAAGTTTAAAAGATTTTACTTAATTATATTTGAACTTATTATTTAAATATGTTATGTGTTCTTGAACATACTTTGAGATATATTTTGATTTTTTTTGTTTGTTAACTTTTATATTTGTGGTAGATTTATTAATTTTTTAAATTTTAAAATGCCCAAAATAGGTCCAAAATTGAAATAATCATAAAAAGGTAATTATTTCAATTAATCGAAGTTTGATTATTTGAAATTTGATTAATCGCAATGATTTTAAAATAATCGTAATCTTAATATGAAAAATTTAATAAAAACCGAAATACAAATTAAACTTGCATCTCAAGTTGAGGAGTTAGGACCACTCTGGAGATTAAATTAAGATCTTGTCTTATTTTAATCAGCAGATCCATAAAATCCGGTTATTTATCTTTTTCTTTGATTAAAAATTCAATACAACTTATGATTTCAAATTAACAACAATTTCACACTAGTCGAACCCCACCGCAACAATAGTATTCGAGACTCTAAAATATGTTTGAAATCAAGATTTGTGAGAAAAAGAAAAGGAAAAAGATAAAAATTAGTGTCAATTTATAAAAAGCTATTTAAATAACCATTTTTTCTTTTTCTTAATGTTCAAAAACAAATGAACAAGCTCAAATCAATTATTATTATTAATCCATTCAATCGAATTGAAATGATTTTAAGTATTTTTTCATCATTTATTTAATTTCTGAATTTTTTCTCTGCATTTTCCCAATAAAAACTATGAAAAAAAACAAAAAAAAAAAAAAAAAAAAAAAAAAAAAAAAACAGCATGTTTTTTCTGATCCAACGGCTGATATTGCAAGATGAGATGGCATATTGTCACGGGGGTAACGACCCCGTGCGGAACTCCCCAATCGCATATCACAACTCACAGGAGTAAACCTAACGGAAGTGGTACAGTATCATTGAATTCGACATGCCTTGGATTTGTTAGAAGAATGGCTCCACTTCCCAATCAATATGTAGGGTTGGCCTAATCCTTCTTCAAATTCTTGACTACCAATAAGTCCCTCAACTCAATCGGGTCGGTTTCTCTAAACTTCAAAGAGTCTAACTCTACTATATTCTTTACACGCGCGCCTTAAAGTAAGTGTCTTGCAATCGGCACTACTATAGTCAATACCAACATGGAAGCGCATAATTGGATATCATAATTAATATTATGTTTAGTAATTAGTACTATCTATCAATTGCTAATGTTTTCTCCTTAATTTAGGAAAACCTACTATTTATGAAACAAATGAATTTTTATATTAAAAAAAAAATCAAGGCGCGTGGTTATTGATTTTTTTATTTGAAATATAAATGAATCTAAATTGAACTAAAATTTGAATAAATCTATATGTGAAAATCACAATAATATGTTTATTTTTTAGGTCAATTTCGAATTACCTCTCACTAATTGATTATCTTTAAATAGTTTCCCTTACTTTTAAAAAAACCTTGCCTTTTGAATAAAAATAAGAATAACCTAAGGCTTTTTAAAGTAAGGGGGTGATTTGAAAATGTTCAATTCAAAAAGGGTAATTTGAAATTTATCTTTTTCTATATTAAAATGACTTGAAAACAATATTTTAACAATTTAATACTTGCAAATTTATTTGGCAATGAAAGATAAAGTTTTGTTAAAGTAAAAAAAAAGAAAAACTATAGTAAAAGATTTCTTTTGGGAAATTAATAATATATAGATTTAGATTAGTGATAAGTCAAGTAGTTTAGCCTAATTGTATTTGAACATTTTTAATAAAATTTTGATCGTCAAATTAAAGAAAAACAAACAAACTCTAGACTGCTAAGCGAGTCGAAACAATTTTGTTAATGTGGTTTCATTTTCAAATCCAAATGAGATCAATTATTTAAATTAATGTTAGTTTTTAAATTGTAGCTCATTTATTTATTTATTTGACATTTCAGCTTATTCTCTTCTGAATCGACATTTAACATGAGAGAAGATTTTCGATCGAGCGTCGATCAGTTTATATGAGAAAACTCCATATGTATTTGGCCAAAAAAAAAAAAAAAGAATATTTTTAAGTACAGTAAAAACGAAAATACTATTTAATTACACCCACGATAATCTTGTAAGTTGTAACCACACGAAAAACATGAAACGAGTAAATTCTTTAAATGGCAGTAACGTGATTGTATAAAATAACTTTGTGGAACTCTCTAGAGGAGAGAACGTCAAGAACAAGGAACAATATATCAATATAAAGTAAGAACTATTTTGGCTAAATTTTTTGTGGAGGTGCTTGAAAAATGCAAAAAGCCGTCAAATAACTATAATTGTGGATTGTCGTGTTCTTTTTATTCGTTTCAAGAAGTTCTTTGATAATTGATAGCAACGGCAGATAGATGAAAGACGATGAGACGAGATGAGCGAGGTTCAGTCAACACAACATCAGCGGCGGGGACCTCGCTCAACCATTATAGGCAAACAAGCGCAGCAGTCATGGCTCCACAACACTCCGCAATCATAAAACTCAAATTATTTGCACACCATTTTTTCTTCCTTCCTATCCTTTTTCTCACTGGACAAAATAATCAATTATCTTTTGAACTGATTGAATATGTTGTTAAAATTTGATTGATGTAACTACGGGGTTAATTCTTTCTATCTACATTAGAACCTCTACAAGTAATATCGATGGTAATTTTTTTTTTGTTATTGATAGTAATTTTATTATAGACTTCTCAATGTTGTATAGCACATGTAAATTAATATGCAAGTTAGTTGTAGATACAATGATGAAGTTAGTTGAAATAATGACGAATTTTAACATAAACATGTCCTATAAGAAGAAAAACTTTCAGAATTGTAGATATTTAACGACTTTTTTTTTTTCCCCTTAGCCCAAACGTTCTTACATTTTAAAATATAGATTTGACCTACATTACACATCATTATTTACCACCTTGACATTGTTGGTTAGCAACTAAATGCCGATAGAATAGATGATTTAGTCGCTAAGTACCATCTTTTCTTGTTTTAACACCTTTACAATATTGTTTAACCGGTCAAGAATTAGCACATATTCACCCTATGTTAAGATACAAATAAAAGTATAAAACGTCCGCAGCTAAGAATTGTTAAATATACGATGAATCAGAAGATAACATAAATTAATTAGCTAACTTGTAGCTTCAACAAAAAAAAAAAAAAAAAACCGTCACATGAAAAGTTTCACCAGTACGACTCCTTTAAATCTCTTGGGAGCAATAATTTTCTGTCACTAAACCTATTTTGTAGCTCGCTAGGTGAGTCAGTGGCAGTATAATAACTAATAAGCCTCGAGTACAGTAAAAACACTGTGGGCAGAAGAAGCAAATTAAAGTTGACACGTAGGGTTTAAAACAAGGAGCCAAAATATGAAGAATAAAATAAAATAAGATTTTGACGAGAAGGAAGGAATCTAGTGCAGAAGCTTTTGCTTCCTCAGTCTTCCCATCGTAACATGGAAAATGATAAATAAAATAAAATAATATTCAATAAAAAGCAAATAACTCACAAGGGGAGGGCTTTGCTGGGCTCTTTCAACAGTCTCGCGAGTAGATTCTTGTGTTTGTGCTTTAGCAAGCTAAAAAAATTGACGATAAGTCTGAAAAAAGTAAGGGTTTTGGCTTGTCGTG
Source organism: Citropsis articulata (assembly GCA_030449925.1). NCBI lineage: Eukaryota > Viridiplantae > Streptophyta > Magnoliopsida > Sapindales > Rutaceae > Citropsis > Citropsis articulata. The sequence continues at coordinate 1,998,640 of JASUUH010000077.1, forward strand.
ATGCGCACTAAAATAGTTTTTTACACCTCAATTAAAAACGGTATAATTAACTTGAGCCCCTTATTTTATACTCTTTTGTTTTTCACTAAGAGCATGATTTGACTATTTTGTATCAAATAGGTCTCTAACTTATTAAAACAATCAATTACCCTGATAATATTGCATGTTTATCGTCAAAAATATAAAAGGTTTATCGTCAAAATATGAAAGGAATCTATGGAAATCAACACTAAAGAGTCTTTTATTTATTATAAGGGTAATTTGATTATTTAATTATTTATTATAACTTAATTTTAGTTTAAAATTTGTCACCCTATACTCTAACTAGTAGTTAAAAGAGTGCGATGATTAGAGATAAATATAGAATTTACTATTACAAAAGACCAAAAGTGATAGAGATAGATATTTAAAGGACAAAATCTAAAAAAATAAAAGAAAAAAATATTGGAATAAATTGTTACATTAATAAGTAAAATTTCTAAAGTTAGTTATTAAAAAATGAGATAAGATTATAAAATAATCAAAGAGTATTTTAAAGAATTTAACTTTTTTTTAAAAAAAAAATTCTAATCTTAAAAGTCTGAAACTTGAGTTTTTGCTAACAAAAAAAAATTATTTAATCTCTATAAAATCTACTCAAAAGCGTCTGTAGAATTAAAGAAAATATTTTTATCATTACGTAAATTACTAAATTATACTGAATATATACTTAATTGATTTGAATGTATAAACCAAACCATATGTTGAGAAATTATAGAATATCAGGGATCCAGATGTTATTGACAGTTATAAAAATGTAGGAGAAGTCAGTGTTCCACGTGCTTATGGGGACTCTCTCTCCTTCTTCAATGAATGAGTAGTCCAGTCCACATACTCCCATTACTTCACAACTTCAATGCAATTGTTTTTTTTTTTTTTTTTTTTTGACACTCAATTGCACTCTCTGAGTCTGACCATCTGTTCCCCAACTCTTCTTTTGTTTGCTTCTTCATCTTCCCACCATTCTCTCTCTTTCCCCATCACTCTTTTCTCACACGCTCACACACAAAACAACAACTAGCAAGTAAGGCGCCAGCAACTGTTACTAAGCATTAATATTGTTAATTGATGAGAAAATATTAGCAATAAGATTCATATATCTTCAATGGAAGCAAGAGTTGTTGGTGTTAATCATGATCAAGGCGTTGCTGCTGCAGCTGCTGCGGTTGATGATATGGGGGATGGCATGCAGTGCAGTAACCATCCGTATAGAAATAACCCAGGTGGGATCTGTGCTTTTTGCCTTCAAGAAAAGCTTGGCAAGTTAGTTTCCTCTTCTTTCCCTTTACCCATTCGTGGCTCCTCTTCTTCTTCTTCGTCTCCCCCTTCCTTCAGATCTGACAATATTGTTGGTGCTGGTGTTGCTTCCGGCAATGGCGGTGGCCTTGTCACCGGCAGTGCTGCTGCTGCTGCTTCTCTTTCGCTTTCTCTTTCAGCTCGTCCTACTTCGACTAGTAGTACTACAAGAAGTAGAAATGTTAGTAATGGCATTGCCAATGATCAATTTTATTACACAACAAGGCGGGCCAGGATTCCTTTTCTTTTGGCTAAGAAAAAGAAAAAGATAATGGTTGGATCATCAGCAACATCAGATCGTGCGGCTGATACTGTTTTCAAGAGAAGCAAGTCTACTACAACTCCTAGAAGGGGCCATGGGCATTTTCTTGATGATACTAATAATGAAGATTTTAGCCCAAGAAAAAGAGGGTTTTGGTCTTTTCTTTATCACTCTTCATCATCATCAAAGAATAAAGTTGATCACAAGATCACAACTTTAGCAACACCCAATGGGGGGCCTTCTCATTTGAGATCTTCATTGTCTAAAAAGAGTGCTACCAATATTGTGATAGAGGAAGATGATGATGATGATGATGAAGACGGAAGTCCCAACAGTGCTTCTCAAGCAACTGCTTCATCTTTTGAGAGGAAAGTTTCAAGATCCAGATCTGTTGGCTGTGGGAGCAGGAGCTTTTCAGGTGACTTCTTTGAGAGAATCTCAACTGGGTTTGGTGATTGCACCCTCAGAAGAGTTGAGTCTCAAAGAGAAGGCAAGCCAAAAGTGCACAACGCTGCTTCATCTTCTCATCACCATCATCACATGAAAGAAAGAGTCAAATGTGGTGGCATTTTCGGTGGGTTCATAATGACCTCATCTTCCTCTTCATCCTCTTCATCGTCTTATTGGGTTTCTTCCTCGTCTACTGATCATCAAGATAATGTCAATGGAAAATCATCATCATCACTTGCTCATGGAAGGAGTAGGAGCTGGGGCTGGGCTTTTGCTAGTCCCATGAGAGCTTTCAGCAGCAAGCCTTCTTCAAAAGACGGCAGCAAAAAAAGAGATCACGTCATCAGAGAATCTGCTAATAAAAACACCACTCCAAATTTGGCTGCGATTCCTTCATTGTTAGCCGTGAGAGGCTAAAGATTCATCATTTAATTAAAATTTAGGGTTCTTTGGGTATACAATTTCTCTGTTTTCTATCTTTAATCCCTTGTTCTTAATTAAACTCTTCTAGTGCTGCTGCCGCTGCTACTGTTACACTTCTTTTTAATCTTTGTAATTGTACTTTTGTTTTATGTGCAAATTGTTTGTTATCTTTTCTAGATCGGCTGGCGAGTAAGCATATGCATTGAGGAGAAGAAATGTTGACCAGTATTAATTAATTAGCATGTATTCCCTTTTGTTGTGTGATTTGCCGGGGTTTCGTGATGATGCATCTGTTATGTGTTTTCTTTAATTTGATATTACGTTTCACTTCTAGTGTTTATTATTATTATTATTTGTGAGCTGCATGTTGGGACTTTATGCGTATTTAAGAGATTTAGTTTAATTTTCTAATTATTTTTTTAGAACAAAGTTGCTGAATTTTTCTCGGCACATGCTTACACATGTTTGTTGGTGTAGGCATGTTGGAAGGCCTATGCCATGACCATGTAGACTCATCCAAATTTTGTTCTGATATGAATCAAAATTGAGTGGGAAAGAAAATTGCATGATTACATGTTTGGTGCAGCTAAGAGCACCTAGACTATTTGGCATTTTGACATCTATCTAGAGCACTATAGTATTAAAAGAAAAATGTAGTATTCTTTGCCAATGCAAACATGGTTCTAAGTCATAAGAGCGATCGAATTTTCTCAAGCTACCGATCACAGCCCTGATTTTTCCAAACCCTAATTTATGACACATGAAAGATGATGTGCGGAAGGATGACTACATTTGGAAACACGGCCTTCATCATGCGTGAGCTATAAATGATTTGCCAGTGTGTAGAGCTAGGCCCCGGCTGTAAAATATAAATACAAATAATATTTAATTAACTGTACTAAGAGCAGGTTACTTGTAAAGGGGAGCCGTGCCAATCTGTGGGTGTTTATGTAAAGCAAAGATTCAGTTTACTTTATTTCTTTCTAATTCAATGGAAGATTTATTTGTCTGACAGTCAATGTTCGAGCTGTTACTCAAATTTGAGTGTTCAACAAATAATCATCACTAACAGTTTGATTATGGGTCTGCTTAGGTTATAAATTATTTCTTCATTAGGATGTATGTAATCAACAATTTATGAATGTAAAGGACTCCGAATTTTGCAGCATTTATGAATATGATCTTGAGCTCTGCCCATTCATCATGAGTTGTGAACTAATATTAACTAATTGAATTCTTTTAGCAACACAATACACACACACACACATATGATAATTTCGCATTAAAAATTATTCATTTTTTAGAAACAAAATTAAAAAAAAAAAAAAAACAAAGGGAAAGAAAACACAAGTTAAAGATGTGAGAAAATAATGAAAGGGACGCAAGAGAAAAGAGCGAAGTACACGAAGGGCAAAGAGACAAGGAAAAAGGCTGCTTCCGGCTGGGCACACTGTTACATTGGCAATTTGGGCACAGACAATTAATTTGTGGACCCATTTTGGAAGCTATACTTTTTAATCCAAAACCCCCTTTAGATTTTCATTTTTCTCTTGTCATGACTCATGAAGACACTTGCTTTTGATTCTCCGAATTCAGATATATCGGGAAGGGGCAAAGCTCCTCCTCCTTTACACCTTTTTGAACCAAAAAGTCTTTTCTTTTGTCACCTAATTTTCAAACTTTTTTTTTCTTTTTTTTCTTTTTTAATTTATTAATTTAGCTCACTTTCATTTTTCTTATTTTAGAAGTAAAAAATAGGCATTTCAAATATATCGTTCGCAATAACACATATCTTAGAACGATAAAATATTATGGGGCGTTTAATGATACCTATTAGCTTTTGCTTTAAAAAACACTAAGTGGGTGGTTGTGTTTGTATCTTGGTCTTAATTTTGTGCCATTTTTGCAATTTACTCAAACAAAATGGGAGGAAACATATAAGTTAAAGCTTGGACCGTTGAACGCTTATTATTACTTAACCAAAAATAAAAAGCAATTGAACTCTTGATCTTACTTCTTAGGGCCAATAAAATTAAGTTATGTAGGACGACGCCATAGGGACACAAAGGGCTGAAAATTTTATGGCCATGCACTGAACTTTCCCTGTTACTTTTGGACGGACTCGACTACCCACTACTATTGAAGCAACTATTGACAACAACTTATGATATGGTCAACTAATTTCATAAATAAAAGTCAATTTAATTATAATATTGCGAAAATTTTAATAAATACACGCGACTCACTTGTCGGCCGATCACTTTGATCTATGTTATTAAAAAGGAATAAATATCAAATGGGCAAGTGAATTTCGATTAGTTGTAGAATTTATTTATTCATTTTATCTATAAACTTGAAAGCAAAATCTTGAGGCGAATTTTTCAACGTATACTAAATTAGATTGACCTAAACAGTGAATTCGGTTGATAATTGACTAAAATTGTCGACATTTAGTAGAATAAAATGAGTAACACATTAGTTTCCTCTTAATATGCAACTTGGTGATAACGTATTAATATTTCAACTAGGACTATTTATTTTACATACAATGTACGCTTAGAAACTTTGTTGATTATGGGACAGTTTATGCATTAATAAATAATAATGGCCGTATGTTTTGGAAAAAACTAATAATGACGGCTATTATTTATTTGTTTGTTTTTCCTTCGAGGAGGAAAATGGGCGTCCTCTAGTTCCATGGAGTGGGAATTTGATATGACGTTAAGCTTATCTTTAATGGGTTGTTGAACAAATTAGACCCTTGTGTGTGTTGTATTGTACGTTATAATCAACATCATTATCATTTTTGGATTCTTGATTTGGGACATAAACATAGGTCCCATACTCACATGCTTGCATTATCTTAACAACTTTGAAAGGAGCGTTTTCTTTCTTTTTTTTTATTTTTTTTTATTTTTGTCAATTTGATTCACAAAATTTCACAAACCACAAATTGATCAACATTATTCTAAGAACAAATTATTATTGTTGATGTTGTTTGTAATTACATATCTTCATATCTATGGACATGGCTAACATTGAAGCAAGTTTAGATTGGGCCTAGGCTGAGGCTACACCAAGATCTAGAATTGGGCCTACTTGACAAGACCTATCATGCTTTGACCAACGTTTAGGGGCCCTAGTGTTGAGTGGGGAGTGATCACAAGCAACATTTAAGAACTTCTTGTTGCATATCCCACGTTCTTTTGTTATCTTCTTGTTATTAGATCTCGAGTGGTTGTGCGACCGTCCTCTAGCACTAGTTAAATTGTAAAAACATTGGACCCTTGACAGTGGAGTAATGATTTGTCACCCCTTCATTTTATCTTAGCAACCCCTCACTTCTCAATTAAATTTGTTTATTTATTTCTAACCCCCAATCCCATGTGCAGTCACTCTTGAAATCTTCAACAACATTACTGTATGTCGATCAATTTGAATTGGGACACATGCTATCGCCCTAAAATCTCAATCTCCTAGGCTAAATTACGGCACCGTGCATATATGCCCAGTTGGAGCTGATCTTTCTTTACTTTCGAACAGCCCAAATAATTTTTTAACTTATTAAATTTTATTTCTGAATGAGATTATTGAAAAAGTTGCCGTGAAGTTTTTGGTCCTCCAATTATTGGACTTTGATTTCTGATATTTCATTTTAAGTTGTAATGATTTTAGTTCAATCAAGCTGGAGAAATAAGAATGGCGCTTGATTTTGGATATCGAATTTCAGAGAAAAAGTTCTTTGTGTTGTTCTTTGAAGAAATCTCCACGTGACTTGAAAGAGGTTAGATCCGAAAAACTGTAATATCGACATAAAATGAAACTAGTTTACACCGGGCACTAGTTTATATTTATGGTTATGGAACTCAACAAGAATAAGATTAGTCTGCTGGTCTTAAGAAATAAGATCAATTGTTTACACAAACGATAAGTTAACCTCCTTATTTGCAACAGTCATCAAACCGAAAGATGTTTGAGATTTAGTTTCCCCTGTTTTGTCTCTAAAAATGCAATGAGATTGCTGATTACAAATTGATGACTGGCGTGAACATTTTTCACCAAGAAATTGCAAAAAGCAAGGTAATAAATTTGCATCACTTTTGTAACTTGGTTTGAATTGTAGATCTATACGAGTAGTTACAAAGACAAGACTTGATTAGTTTGTGTGCTTGATAGTGATTATGAAATGCACAGCGACATAAGCATATTAAAAAGAAGCTACTTCACAACCAAAGAAGACAAGCCCAGATCAACTGCTCTTGTAGCTAAAGAAGTGCCAAAACTTCACTCGTTTTGGCAAAATGGTTGCTTAACACACTGTGTGCAAGGTTCTCAGAACTCTTTCTGACTTAATATATATATTAATAATTATGGGAAACCTCGTTCAACCCACATAGCTGGATTTATAAGATGGTAGGAGTACTGTCCTTTATACAGTGGCTCAACGGTTCCATCCTGCAAGTTATAAATTCCCATATCTTTACCTCCAAATTCAGTGTGCTCCTCCTCATGCATGTACCAGTAACCCTCGAAATAATCATCCGTAAAATATATGCAGTTGGTTTTACAACGAGGATTGCTCGATACATCTAGGGATAGAGAAGAATTATGACCCAAAAAGATAGATCTATTAGCCAGATTCTTGATCTCCTTCCATCTTTTGGTACCTAAGTAGGCTTCAAAAACTTGAAATCCATATGTTCCATAATGTAAGGCGTCTTCATTGTCTGGATGAACAGGTCGTAAGTCCACACCTTCACGTGAAACCACCCATAATTTTCTATCCGAATCTTCCGAACCCACCAAGTACAAGCATTCCTGTTTATGCCGACGCAATCCATCGGGTAATGGAGCAGAGGCTGAGCGTGCAACATCGCCATGGATGGCGAATATCTCAGCGTCACCATTGATAGCATAAAACTGGTCTCTGTGACAAATAACATCCCAAAAACTGGAATGCTCTGTGTTGTTTATTTTTGTCCAAGCTTCATCACCAGGCTTGGCCCGGGCTAATTTCGCAGTGCCAGCGTAAATAATAACAACTTGCTGTGAATCTGAAACAGCGCATTTGGATATACAAAAAGGAATCCTCGTCACGTTTACATCATCATCCCAATCCGGGAGTGTGTCCATGTGTGGGAGTTGGAGCTGAACACGTGAGAAAGGATGGAACATACTCACACTCGAATCTGGGGCAAGCTTAATAAGCCAGCCCCCCCGTGAGGGTAAGTACCTCGCAGAGTCAAAATCTGGCAATGTTACACGTCGAGTCATACCTTGGGTCAGACTGAAGAAAATAGATTGATCTTTGATATGTCCTTGATCTTGATCATCCTTTTTCGCTGGTGCGGGTGGAAACATGAGCCATGGAATTTGACTTGATTTGTACATGAAATTCTCCGACACTGCAGCGGATCTCCATGACGTGCAGACCCCACCAAAGGAAACAAAATCCTCGTACCACTTTACCCGCCTTGCAATTTCCACCAGAAGATCGCCATGAAGTTCTGACCAACGATTGTCGTTGGCCGCCATGGTTTGCTCTCGTTTCTCTCCTCTTTTCTCTTCTCCTCGCGTCTGATTGTTTGTGACAATATAATTAAAGACACAACACATCTAGGGTTATTTGTGTATTTATACCCACCCGACCGACATAATTGAATTCAACTCTTTATTAATACTTGTTTTAGTTTGGGGTCCGAATTTCAGGATTTCGGTTTGGATTCGGATTTCCCAAATTATCTTGTTTTTGTTTGTGAAGGTCCGGAATTCGGTTTGGATTCGAATTTCCCAAATTATCTTTTTCTCTGAAAAAGGATTTGTATGCTGCTCTCCCGCCTCCATAATTTAATTATCTTTTTCACCGTTTTAATGAATTTCTTTATATGTAGAGATAGGTAACGGGGTCGTGTTGGGCCGGCACAACTAAACATTGGTCCATTTAGGTCCGCGAACCGTCACAATATAGCCCATTTGTCAAGTGGGTCATGACGTAATTTAAGCACACTTTAATTTTAATTAAAAAATTTTAAAGTTAATGATACCATACAAATTTTTGTATAATACAAACCAATGTGACATATGGTGCGTTTGGGATTGAAGTTCTTTGTACAAAGACTAAAGATTTTGTACACTAACTAAGTATATTAACGCGATTTTCACTTATATCATGGAAAATATTTTATATGTTTAATAATTTTGTTAAAATTATTATTTAAAATTTATATTTACTATATACTACTAGCTTTTGTTTCATAATTATAGTTTGTTTTCCACAGCAGCTATATCTTAAAAGCTCCAGCACCTCAATACCAAATGCGCCCATAATATTATAGATTGAATGTAAACAAAATAAAGTATATAGATCGTCTAATTTTCTTATTCTATGAATCATGTTATATTAAATCGACTTGTATATAAAAATAATTTGTATAAGTAGATATAGGCCTAAACCTTAGAAATTGGCTAAAATATTCGCAAGGGGTAATCCACTTGGCTAAAATATAAGGGTTTGCAGGCCGAAGCCAAAAATTTAAAATGATTACTTCTTAACTGCGATCCTTATTCGTGTCTGTGGTCCTTGAAGAATATATTTCTTGTTGTAGCGGCCTTGGAAGAATAAAATCTTTTAGTTGCATGAACTCGTCTTTTGTTTATTGAAGCTGAGGCTAATTTTTCAATTTAATTGGATGCTAATATTTCAGTTCAGAGACAGAACTAACTTGCAAAGTTTTCATTTATGTTTTGGGGTTGGCTTAGTAATTTGCTACAGGCATGTTTATAAATCTGATTGGCACTACCACTATTGAATACCATTCTATTGCTAAAGAGAGTACTCCAACATTTTAGCTTAATGAGAAGATATATTATGCCATGCTTAATGTTGTTCTAATGTCACCTATTTAGATGCTATGACAGACAAAATTTTTGCTTTGTATATATCTGTGTTGTTGGGGGGTTTACAAGCCATATTAACCGAGCAAAAATAAATTGGTTCCCTTGATTTCTGGTTTTAACATCAAGCATTTTAATTGTTTCGAACAACAAGGCACTTCTATCAGGATTATTCCCGCATACCGTATCAATAACCTCAACAACTCATTGGCATATATAGTTATGGAATAGAATAGGCTACCATGTGTGTGTGCATGCATTGGGAGGAATGTTCAAAAGACACAGCCACACTGAAAACATGAGAAGGAAAGAAAATAGCTGGTAACGAAAAATGATGCAAATAAAAATACCTTAGTAGGAATGTACAAAAGAGACACACTCGCACTGAAACCATGATAAAGAATTAAGAAATAACAAGATTTTGAAAAGAAACATATAGAAGCAGCAAATGGTAACAAAGACAATGCAAATACAAAAATTAATTTTAACTTGTAATCTGAAATCTATGAATAAAAAACAGGTACGTTGTACCTAATTTATCAGCAAGATTTGCCATTACCATGTAAGACCTGATTCTTTGAAGCATCAACTTGTTTCATGAATATTCTTCTGATCGGGATTCACAGAGCCCCCTTTCTGTGCATTGAGAGATCTGAAAATGGATCAAATAGAATGATCGCATCACAATTGGACACCGTCAACTGCAATAATTTAAATTTTTAATTAATCCCCTCAATCTGTGAAATAAAAGCCAGGACCTTTTTTTTTTTTTCCTCAGATTTAAGAACATTAACTTTTTGTCAAACAAAAGCACGATGAAGCTCAAACAGGGAAGCCCATTTAGATTAAAGAAAGTTGGTTTCAGTTCTATACATCATATTTGGAAAAAGTACACAATTAACCAAAAACATTACAAACTGATCAAGGAACTAAATGCTTATGCACCTTTAAATTTAGCTCCATCTCCCTTGTAAATAATCCTATCTGAGATGATTTGCTGAGTACTGATAGCAGAAACTGAGTTGCCACCCAAATCTGGCAATGCAATGTTAAGATGAGACAGTATACTAGTAGGGGATGCGTCCCCACCAATGCCATCAAGTTCCTCTTGCACTGGCTTGTTACTTCACCCAGTTTGTAGCTTCCTCATCACCTGAAGGAGCTGCAAAACAAGGTTTATTTGAGGAAGATGTGTGGTTGATCAACTGATGAGAAATGTTGCAGCTAAAACATTCACAATGCACTGACTTTTTTCTTAAATTTTTTTAGAAATCTCCAAAGACGGCCTTTACCCAATATAGATGTTGTTAAAAGAAGTTCATAGCTGAACTCAGATTGGTATCTCTCATGTAAGCCCTCCCATCCCAAGTCTTTAGGAAGTTTATTGCAAGGGAAAGGAGGAGGGCAAGCAACCTCATGCTCAACAGGCACAATTCCACCCCTACTCTGCATCCAAGCTGGAATGCTTCTGTTCAGGATCTGGATACACAATAGGCTGCAGAAGTTTTCTTCAATTTTTGATGCTTAGGTAAAACCATCCTGCTAAGGAGTAGCCATCTTTTCTCACAGTTTTGACCTGGCCGATTATCGACCAAGGGAAATAGAATTTCAAGGCCTCAAAACTGGAACCAATGCTAACAAGTTATCTACAGTTTCATCCACTGCTGACTATTGAAATACTTGTAATAGAATCACCATACAAGCCTTCCTCTTAAACCTTGAACCTGACTTTTGTGAGAACTGTTGACTCCTGGAATAGCAGTTTCATCAACCAGCACTTCTGTATTCTTGCTCATAGATCTGACAAGATCCTTTGTCAAAATCCGTCCAGCAAATTATCCATATAAAGCAAAACCTGAAACTGAGGAAAACTATTATTCTCCCAAATGCCTCTTAACAAATAAATAGAGCATTACCAAATTCCAAACAGAGTAATTAGAAGTAGATGGAAACAAATTATCTGATAACAGATGAGTAGGAAGAGGAGCAGAGGGAGAAAGAAAAGAAACAGCACATCCAGGCATCCACCATCAGATGTTCTCAGCACCTACAAAGACAAATACAGTATGCCACAAGGGGGGAAAAGGAAAAAGATCATACAAAATATAATTCATTCAATCAAAATGATAGAATATCATCATGAACACCACCACAATTCATTTGCCATTCTATGTCTAATCATTCAAACTATTACAGCTAAAGAAAGCCAGCAACACTTAGCAGCCAGCCACATAAGCACACTATAAATCCAATCATTGAAACTATTACGGCAAAGCTTACACATTCATTTCAATTCCATGTCTAATCATTCCATTATTACAGCAAAACAAAACCAGAAAAACCTCACATACAATCAATGAGAGGTTGCAATGTGATTGTCACGAGCAGTGACAATTTTGAAACGATTATTGCAAATTCCACATTCAATCCTCAGGGCTCGTGACAATCACATTGCAACCTCTGAGGATTGAATGTGGAATTTGCAATAATCGCTTCAAAACTGTCACTGCTCGTGACAATCACATTGCAACCTCTCATTGATTGTATGTGAGGTTCTTCTGATTTTGTTTTGCTGTAATAATGGAATGATTAGACATGGAATTGAAATGAATGTAAGCTGTAATATGATTGGTTATAGTGTGTGCTGACTGCTAAGTGTTGCTGGCTTTCTAATAGTTTGAATGATGGGCATGAATGTCAAAAATTGTTGTGTGTTCATGATATGTTTGATAGATTGAATGATCTTGTCTGTTTATTCTTTGATCTTTTTTATTGTTTCCATCAATCCTCAGGCGGCTGTGGAGTGCGGCATAGTGAGAATGCAGGGCATTAACACTGACCAAGCGTCTCTTCTTTATGCAGTGCACATAAATCCAAACGGAAGACTGCACCTCATCTTTAGCTTGCTTCTCATGGTTAGCATGAGCCAGGACCTTCTTGCTTGCTCGGTTCTCTGCCTGATTGCTAAGGTTAGGTTGGGCTTGGTTCACATCCGTTCTCTGAGCAGCCAGGAAGCAACAATTGTTCATGTCTTTAATTAAATCACAATAAAAGAACCAAAAGTTAAGCAGAATTAATCTGAATTAACAGAAAGAGAAGAAGTTACCAGAGACTTGATTGAGTGCTGCTTCAGATCTGAAAGAAGAGAGGGAAAACCTACAGAAACGAAAATAAATTTTGACCCATAATTTTGTAATGAAAAAACCTAAAATGCAGGAAGAATTGATCACAGAATTGCAAACCCAATCTTTATTAAAGCTACAAAAATGAGAAAATTAAGGATTGAAAGACAGTAAAACCCTAGAAGTTAGGGCAAAAAGGGGGAAAAGAAAGAATTAGTATTTACTTTTTACTCAGCTTGAAAATTTTCCAAATAGCCACATGAGAAGATCTGGACTTTTATAGAAATTTAGAAGGGCTGTGAACCATTAATTTCTAAATGCCCCCATTGTTCTTTTTTTTTTTTTAAGTTGACCCCTCCACATATGCTTAATAATTCCCCAAAAAAAAATTAAAAAAGATATAATTCCACACATGCTATTCTGTTTAAACCCCAGGGAAACAATCTTCAAAAAAAAAAAAATAAATAAATGGACAAAACCTAGAGAATGATAACTAAAAAAGTTCAAAAGAACTAGTTAGGAAAAAAATCTTCAGAAAAAACAAATAAATAAATAAATAAACACCCAGAGAACCAGAAAAGAACAATAATGCATTTAATTGCTTTATCCAATAAACACCAACACGATGAAAACAACAATCAAGGAAGAAGCACTCAATTCATGTAACTGACCCAGTCACAGGATGGCTAACATCTGATATTGGTGTTGGAGATTCTTATTCCCTTGTTCTAGAACCAATAAACCTAAACTCATAGACCATCAAAATGCTCTTGCAGGCATCTTAATTAATAATTGAGATGGCCATCAAGATAAGAATCTCTAGTGTCTTTCACAGAAAAGGATTCAAATTCATGAAGTGTACCTTGAGTCAGATAAACCTTGATAAATTCTCCCTGGGGTTCTTTCTGGGTGGCCTTTCGAGATCTTTGGGAAACCGTTGAAAGGCAATTTCATCTGTGTCATAAGCCAAGCTGTCAGAAACAACTAGACAACAGCAGAATACAAGAAAGGGTAACACAAAGATGAGTGAGTACATCTCCAGATGACAAGCTTGGGAGACACATTGAGATCATGTAAGAAAGGCATAAGTGAGAAACCTAATTATGCAAATCCTCGGAAGGGTTAGACATTAACTATGATGCATTGCTACAATCATTAACTGCACAGAAGTTCCTTATTCACTTGATGAAGCCTATGCTGCGCTGCTCACTTTTGAGGGCAAAGTGGAAAGGAATCAGCCTCAAAGAAGTGGCTGGGAAGCAAATGTTGCATTAAAAGAAAAGAAAGGAAACTGGAACAAGAAAAAACCTTATGGAAGAGGAGGTTTTAGCAATGAATAGCCTTACTTTGTTTATTTATTTATTTATTTAGCTGCTACAAATGGTCCCAAGCCTGTACTTTAATTACAGTCTGCAATCCTGGACAGGATAACCCCTCTATATGTATAAAAGTAATTTTCCAATAGGGAATCACTCACTGTAAAATTACTCATGTATGTATGTATGTATGTATTGACCAAAGAACAAAATTCAAAGCTATTATCATTACATAAAGCCTTTTCAAATTATAAACCACCAAACAACAAAACCAAACAGAGATGGTAGGGAAATCTAACAGCATAATAGTGAAAATTAAGTGGAAATAAATTAAAAAAAAGGAACATGAAAGTTGCCTCACCCATTATTAGTACGCTCTACAGAAGTATGTATACAATTACCACAGTCAAGGTACACATGATGAGGTATATCTTAAGTAGCAGAAAATAATTTTTCACTCACTCTTTTCAACTTGAAATTTTGGTCGCTTTCATATAATCTTATATAATTGTGTATAAGTATACAATGGATGAAGAAATGTCGTAACTAGAAAGACAAGTTCAGGCTTAATTACACTCAACACCAAATAAAGAAGCAAAAGAAAATCAGGGAAAATGAAAAACAAGGGGACAACTGCAAAAGTGCTTACAAATTGCAGTGGACTCTAACACCATAAATAATACTTGCATCTTCCACAAAATGCAAGGATGACAACAAATGACACAACGGCAACAGAAATCCGAACAAAACAAAATAATAACCAAAGGCATCCCAAAAGGCACCCGTGCCTGCATGTCATACACAACTAATATGAACATTAATTAGAAAAACCTTACCATCAACATAATGGGTACAAAAAAGAGGTCATTTATTGAAAATGACCATCACTTCATTTGTAGAAGGGAGAATGGACGCGCGAAAGCACATTCCATTGAAAGAAATGGCAGAAAAAACTTCAAATCTTACACCAACCAATAGCAACGCCCAAAGTTATTTTACTCTCAATGATCTCAAAAATAGTACATTTTTGGCCTAATATATGGAAAGAATCACTAAACTATTCTTTTTCATTTCTTCCAAGATAACATATAGCTTTTCAGTGCCCAGTATATTTTATTTCACAAAAAATTCCAAAGTAAATTTTCATTTGCAGAGATAAACAAGCACAGACCTTTAATTTTCTTACACTAAACAAGCAAAACAAGCACAGACCTTTAATTTTCTTACACTAAACAAGCAAAGGCAAGTCAACAAGGACAGTACCCAACTTTGCCAAAAGCAGAGGCACATCCATATATTTCATATTATCCCTAGTTGAGTATATTGGTGATAATTTCAATAAATACAAGATCCACATTGTGAAGAGGAGAAATTTCTTAGCACAACAATGAAATAGGTGAACAACCAAAATATTAGTCACTACAAGTTCAGCACAGCAATTTAAACAAAATTTTAGTTAATACCTTCTGGATTTCCTCGATCTTAACAGCAATAAATAGTTACAATTCCTCCAAATCGATAACTTTAACAGCAACATCCTTGTTAAGCTCCTTATCAAAACTGCAAATTCAGAAAGGCATCAGAGACCAGTCTGCTTCTTTAAAGTTTGAAGCAACATTATCTCACTTCAAAGACAAGCAAACATCCATTTAAAACAAACTACACAAGCCACCCACATATACTAAATGAAAGAAAACATCAAATTCAGCTTCAAAAATAGATCTTTACTTGAGCAAATATCAATTGAGAACAAACCAAAAAGATAAATATCCATTTAAAACTAATGAAGAAACAAACACAAACAAATTGGAAGGAAAAATAACCCCTTAAAACAAACAGAGTAACCACCCACTGACACAAATAAAATAAGAAAACAATCAAATTTAGCTTCGGTCCCAGCAAATATTCATTTAGGAAACCACCATGTATAAAAAAAAACGAAAGAAGAATAAAACTTCAAAGCGAGCTCCAAAAAAAGATCTTGCTCCGCAAATATTCATTTAAAACAGATGAACAAACCGCCCACATAAAAAATAATAATAAGATAGTACAAAATTCAGCTCCAAAAACTGTATCTTTCTCAGCAAATGGCCGTCTAGGACGCACAAAGAAACCAACCGCATAAACCAAATGTAAGGGAAAAAAAAGATCAAATTCAGCTCATAAAAGTGAATCTTTAAAACAAACGAAGAAACCGCCCTCATTAACAAAATGAAGCAAAAATAAATAAATAAATAAAATTCAGCCACAAAAATTGATCTCGGAAAGCAAATATCCATTTAAAACAAAAGATGCAAACACCCACAAAAATGGATCTGGCCAAGGAAACATCCATTTAAAACAAAGAAAGAAACCGCCGTCATAATTAAAATGAGAAAAAAGGGTTCAAATTCAGCCACAAAAACGGATCTTCGGAAGCAAATATCCATTTAAAACAAAAGAAGAAATCACCCAGATAAACAAATGAAAGAAAAGCCAGATTTAGCACCAAAAAATAGATCTTCAATCACAAATCCAAACAAAGACGAGAAATTTATCAATTCTAGAGTGAAAAAAAATCCATACAAATCACAGCAATTTAAATGTGATGTTTAACAAACTAACCAAGCGGCAACAGATCCAGGGCGTTAACAGTGAGGCTTCTTGACTCCATCGACGGTTGGAGCAGAGTAACGGGCTATCTGATACAACGAGGAGTGTTTGGTGCTGGCTATCTGGTAAATAAAAATCACACAAAATGAAGGAATGATCACACAGACTTAGGCGGTTGATTATTATCTATAGGTCGGCGTCGCGGGGCGTGGGATTTGAGACTGAGGAACAAGACGGAACACACACTTCTGCTAAAATGACTTTTATACATCTGTGGTTAAGAGCAGGCATCCTACTAGTACTAGGGTAACGAGCGGGTTTCGGACACTAATATGACAAAACTATGTTCGCTCTGTTGTAAGTTACCACGTCTTTTTGGCAACGTTAAATTTCATTTGACCCTTTGCTTCGTTTTATATTTACACTTTATTTATAAGTATTACCATAATTTCATTTTCCTCTTTATTTTTAAAAAATTCAGGTTATATCATTATAATTAGTGCAAAAACATAATAACATAAATAGAAATTAAAGAAATACAATAATATCAAGAAATAATAAACGATGAGAATATTTAAACCTATTAAATTTGTTTTGTTTCGTTAGATCAATTTTACTTTAATTTGATTAATTTTAAGATATGAATTTAATTTAGATTTTTATTTTTTTACGATTAATAATTATTCGGTTTTTACTGCAATTATTTATATTCAGTAGAGGAAGAATTTTTTTATTTTTTTTATTTTAATATTTATATTGTAGACAAAATAATGCCATATAATTTTTTTACATTTAAGGATAAAATAGTTATTTTTAAATATTATTTTAATTTATCTAACATAATTAAGACAGAAGAAAGGTAATGATATATTTAGTAAACTTTAGGTGATTTAGTGAAAAAAAATCTTTTTACATCTTTTATGAAACATCATTGGATGATAATTTAATGAGATATTAAAAATATAAGTTAATAATTTTTTATTATTTAATTATTTATAATTTTAAATAATCTGGACTTATGTTTTAGAAATTTTATCTCTTTTAAATTTTAAAAATTTTAGTAAACAATAGAGAATATCATGTTATTATTCAAACTAACACATCTCGCCGGACCCCAGTATAATTAACACGTTCTTTTCATGTCAGTGAGTTTTTGCGTTTCTGACAGTAACCTGTTTTTTTTTTTTTTTGAATACTGACAGTAACCTGTTGAAGTATGTTGTAACCTTGAACTTTGTGGTATCACGTGAATGCGTGACTAAACAGATAATTTTCCAGTTTAAACCGCCGAGGATCGGTGTTGTCCCGTTTAGGAGCAGTGCTGTTAGCACCCCTTCAAAATCCTTATACAGCCCATACTTCGCGTTTACAATTTTAACCTCCAATAATACGACAAAAAATTCAAGCTCCCAAACCCTTCATTGTTTGTGACCATTGCTTCTTGTCTGCATTTTTGCCGCGAACTTAAAATGAATTATTTAATCCTTAGTTAAAGATCGCGTAAACAAATAAATTTAGAAGAAAATAAATCATTTAAATTTTAATTTTATTGGGAAGTTCATAAGAAACTTTTTTTATTGTACATACGCACTCCCCATTGGAGAGTCTGTGGCTCCTATATTTTGATCGAAGATCTATAGAATAATACACTAAATTGCCATAATTTTACGATCTTGTGTTATCATTCCATAAAGTTCTTCAGGTCTTCACTGGGAAGAAATAGGTAAGGTTATTTATGAAATTAATGCATGGGTGGTGTTCCTGATAGTGTTACTTTAATAAGAATTGTTGAGGGGTGCCAATATCCCATTCTTCTTTGAAGCTTTCATTCGGTTTTATATCATATAACATCATTGTTGTTAGTTGTGCTATAAAAATATTTAATTATAAAAAATATTTAAATATTTAGTCAAATTTATTTTTAAAATTACATAAATTTTAAAAATAATTTTACGTATTTAGTAAATTTTACTGTTAAATTTTATAAAAATTTAATGACTGAATTAGACATAATATTAAATAAATTTTATTTATACATTTATAACTATGTATATGAAATATTTTTTTATTATATATAATAATAATTGATATTTAAAATAAATATTTATATCCTTAATTTTATTTTTTTATTTTATTACTTTAATATAATTGATAATAAAAATAATCTCTTTATGGTTAATGATTTTATTTTCTAATTATTTTCTAATTATACAAGCACACAACATTTCTACAACATTTCTATTATCTAAATGCATGGATATTGCTTATCCTGGCATGTCCAATATAAGCGGTTGGATGTGAGCGTAGGTAAAATATTCGATTCGACTCAACCTGGCCCGACTCAATCCGAAAAATATCATACTCGGACTGAATCAAGTTGTTAATAAAATATAATCGGATGCATTTATGCCAACCCTATCTGATCTGAAAAACTGATCAGGTTTACTTTTAAATAAAAAAAAAAAATTGAAATTGAAAACTGAAAATGAAAAACCGAAAATTGATATCTTTTCCTCTCAGCTTCTCATCTCAAACAAATGAAATACAAACATGAAAAAAAAAATTGTCAAACACATACACAAAGTTCACAGAGCAAGTTGCCTTTAACCACCAAATGCAACAACTGCCGAGCACCAACAGAAATCGAATCTGCTCCGCAAGGATCGTGACCAGATCTACCAATCTATTGCTCCTGACCACTAGATTTACTGCTCAACCTCCATGCCTCCAATCCTTCAACATCACCCGATCTGATTCAAGCTCCATTCGAACCTACCAAGGTCCATTTGCTTTGAACTATACAAGCGGCAACTCAAATTTTTGCTGTTGATTTTGAGTTTTGAAAGCTTTAAGCCTTTTATATTGATGGTGCATGTACATACATATATGCATGTGTGTGTGTATATTATATGTGAAAGTGAAATTATTAAGGAAAATTATCAGACATATACCCTTAAATGACACATGTATTAAATGTATGAGCAACTTTTATATATATCACGATCTGTAGTTGGCAAAACCATACATCTATTGTTAACTCGTTAGAAAGTTACTTGATTATGGTAAAATTATTATAATCCATTGAAAGATAAATTTACCCTAAAAGTTAACGTAAATTTTCAATACACAATTTTTTTTTTATTAACAATACATTTTTTGATTAAAAAAATATAAATTATTAATGGTACATATTATTAACAACTATCCGTAAAAAAATTTCCATATTATACCATAAAAAATTTATTAACAACATATTATTTACAATTATACATGTTATACCATAAAAAATTTCAGTTGGAGCTTGGAGAAGTAGATCCTCAAAAATTTAGGTTAAATTTTGGAGGAGTAAATTCGGTTGTAAAGTAGTTTTTTTAGCAATTATTAATAATTATCCGATAAATGGGATGACATGTCATTTTTATTTATATATATCATATGACATGTCATTGTTTATTAGGTAAATGAGATGACATGTTGTTTTTTAATCAAAGTTTAAAAGAACGCTTGCAAACGGCAATTAATGGAATAATAGACGGCATGAGTGTTTTGTCAACTTTGTGTATACGAGTGATATACATGAAAAATATTCACACACGCTTGATACGGGTGTCATTTAAGGGTATATAGCTGATAATTTTCCAATTGTTAATTGGTATTTAGTAATTGTTAATAACATGTAATTATGTATTGTTAAATTTTAATTATAAAACAAAGATAATTCGTGCATTGATTTTTTTGGTTAATTGTTAATAATTGATTTTTTTAATGAATAAATTAGGTAAATGAACTATTAAAATTAAATATTCTATTATAATATATATGTCATATGATACGTGCAGTAACTTCAAATTCAGTAAAAAATTAAGTAATTTAAATAATTAAATATTTTAAGTCATTAATTAGAAAAAAAAATGTAATGTGCGCATGAAATTTAGGGGTTTATAATAAAAATTAAGGTATGAATATGCAAATTATATTCTATTATTCTGGCCAATGGAAAATTGGATATTATAAATTAATTAATTACATTAATTTCTTACTTTTCCTTTGTGAAGTATGCATAATTTTGATTTTTTTTTTTTATATATACAGTTATACACCATGTTTGGATGCTAGGATTAAGTATGGGATTTGATTAACTTGGGATTAAATTTTCATCCCACATGTTTATTTGTATCATTTTTTTTATTTACACCTAATATTGATTAATTAATTAATTAATTTTTATTATGATTTACTTAAATTTTTTATTTATTTATTATCTTCATCTATTTAAATTGGTACTTTTACTTGTACCAATTCTCAAGATTAAATTTTCATTACTTGTATATTGAGTAATCAATTGATAAAACTAAACGTTTAATTATTTATTGCATTATTTGATTGTATTAAATTTAAAAATCACTAATATGATATTAAAAATAATCATGAAAATTAATAATACCATTAAATAATTGATTTTATATAATATTTTAAAATTTTGATAAAAATTAATTAAATATTTAATTTGTTTTATTTATTTTTATTTGTTTATTATATTATGACTATCCAATAACTTATTTGCAATATATTTAATTTTCCTAGTAATTGCTTTTTAAATTTATTTTAAATATGATTATAAAATTTCATGGATAATTTATATTTATATTAAAATACCAACTTAAATGCTATTTTATATTATTTAAATATAATTTAACATAGTCCAATCTGGTACTGTACCAAACATAAGACTATATAATATAATTCAACTTAATCCAATCCAATCTAATTCAATTCAGTACAATCTTAATAATTTAGTCCAATCCAATCATGCGTGCCAAACGTAACCTTTAAATCTTAAATAAAATCTTAAACTATGAAATATTATTATGGAAATCTTGAATTCAACAAGTTCCATAAAATAAAATTAATAAATATTTGAATTGATTTGGTTTACTAATTAGATTATGTCAATAAGATTTTTGTATTTTGATTTTTGAATTAATGATTAATAATCATAGTTTTTATGTTTAGATAATTGGATACTCAAGATCGAATTTTCTAAATAATGATGACGATGATCAAAGTGTACAAATAGAAGGGACTCAAAAGGGAAAGGAAAAGCTAAAGCAGAAAAGAATACAAATGAAAAAACGTTATGAGACGTTGAATCATTTCATCTTACTTGAGAACAATTCAAAAAAATGTAAGTGTAGCGATATTAATGTTATTCAAGGCTTGATGTGATTACAAATATGAGAAAGCATACATTCGTGATGCGCACAAGACATTTTGAGAACAACAAAATGGAAGCCAACAGAACTTAACAGCTGAGGTTGGTGAAGAAAGATATGCAAAAGTCCTGGTCGGCCCAAGCATAAGATAAAGCTCCCAGGGTTGGGGCCCTGATATAAACCCAAAATCAGAAAGTTCTGATAACTTAGGACTGAACAAGAGCTTAGCAAAAAAGCTCATACTTGGGCCGGACTTTGTTAATTTATAAATAAAAAATAAATTTAATTTAAATTAAAAAACTCAAAATACTATATTAGTTTAATTTTTTATATTAGTATTTGTTATTTATTAGGTTAGATTACTATTGTTTTATTATGTATTAGATAATTATCTTTAATTTAAATTTTTTTCTTAATTAAAAAAATATGTTATAATTAATTTAAAAAGTAAGCCTGGCCCCGAGCCGAGCCCAGGCCCATCTAGGCCCCCCAAGCCAACTGGACAAGATTTTGAAGGGCCTGAACTTTGTTTGAGTGTTGTAGGCTTGGGTCTGGGCCTTGAAAAGCCCGGCCCAAGCCCAAAAATTGCCATCCCTAGTGAAAGAAACGGGCATAGTATGGTTTTGACTAAGGGTGGAGTCAAGATCCTTGTCGAATAGTCACCAAAATGATCATTATGAGTGAGTTCCTTCTTAGATTTGTGGATAGCGAATGATTTAGACATTGTAGTATGATTACTCTGCAGTTCGTTATACAATCTCAAAGAACTATTGATAGGGATATTATAGATTTATTTTTTTGAAGAAAAAACAATGTTGAAAAGTTTGATCTGTAACAACAAGCAGCAAGTAGCTCGCAACTAATATATAAACTTCTGTTTAAAACATGAGTTACATGGTAATCACAACTTATTTTATTAATAATGATTAGTGTTTGAATAGGAAGATTATCAGTTTCAGCATGATTGAAGATCATAGAGGGAATCTAGTTAGCAAAAAGTTTGTAACTTGTTTACAAAACTAGGAGATTGAGAGTTTATTAGTAATAACCGTTAATAATCCCATTACAAATGATGCTACATAGTTTGAACTTGAATGTTGTTGCGGGTTGAATAATGAGGATACACTAGGTCGTTGTCAATATACCACTTGCTCAAGTTCCTCACATGTTAAATGCTGCTCAAAACCCCTGCACGAAAGTCCATAAAGAAATAATAGTGCGTTTACTTCATGGAATAAGAATGAGCTGCTATGAGAATGGGGTAGGAATAAGAATGAGTTGGAATGAGAATATGAAATGGGAATGGAATTCTAATATTTACTTGTAAAAAATAAATGGGAATGAGAATGTACTGAAATGCCATTGATGTGTTTACTTGGCAAAATAAATAGGAACAAGAAATGAGAATGAGAATTAATTTACTAAAATACCCACAGTATTAAACAATGTAATTTTCATTAACTAGATACATGTATAAATATTATTATAAAAATAATATTAATTAAAAAATAATAATAATAATAAATGTTAATAATGATAATATTAATGAAAATAATATTAACAATAATTAATAATAAATAATAAATAAATAAATAATTTAATAAATTTTTTAAATAATAATAATAATAAATGTTAATAATGATAATATTAATAAAAATAATAATAACAATAATTAATAGTAACTAAAATAAGAAAGTTAATAAAATTTAATAATAATAATAATCATAATATGAGAGGTATATTTATCACATAATTATATAGTAATGTGATGACAAAAAATAGATAATAAATTGTTTTGCAAACAGAAATTGTTTAGTGATCGATTCAGCTGATAAAAAACAGCTTCAAATGTTTCGAATTAATAATATGACTTGTTAATGCCGCTCACCACATTAAGAACCACCATGCGCCACCAAATTACCGCCACTCTTCATGCTTAATTCTCCTTGCTGTAATTCAAATATAAGATCCGATTGTTAAATTCTTAGGGCCATTCTTCAAGACATGAGATCTCAACTAGATAGATAACCAAGGAAACAGGCAAAAAAAGCACTATTAAAGCTGTAAATAAGCATTAATATAATAGACTCATTAAAGATCGACACAACAACAAAGACTTAAAAAGGTAAAAAATGATTCTGCGACAACCTTACTTAGAGCACAGCAAACAGCCGAGGATATGCCATGCCCGACCACTCCCTACGGTGCCCTGACTTTGTGGTTCAACAGCATCTCTCGAAGCTCTGCTGGATCAATCTCGACCGCCCGATTCTCAGGCCTATAGTACCCAGTGATGGGATCTGGGCCCCAGAATCCTCTTGCATCGCAGCCCTCAAATCATTTTGCTCCATGATACCAGCCTTAAACCCTCCCCTAGCCGATATAGTCCCCAAGGGTGGTGCTCCTGCTGCATGACCTCTTCTGTCCATTTAAGAAATCACTAATTATTGTTATTAAAAGAAAAAAAAGAAATCATTAATTATCTGAGAAAGCAGTGAAAGTTATGTAACGAGTAAAAAATTACTTTGAAGAGTTTTTATAATTCACATGGTCAAGTAGAATTAGCAAAGCAAAGGCTCATTGGGCACGCAAAAAGTAGCAAAATTTGGCAAACCGAGGTGTTAATGCATTACTAATTTAATCTGCAAGTACTGTAGGTTATTGAATTAACTGTTTCTCAAGAATGCGTTTGAAACAAAAATAAGCTCTTTCGCCTTTCCAGCTAATTTGCAGAAAAAAATATGTAAGGTATAAGGGTCGAAAGCAAAATTTTGCCCAATTAAGCCCATCCCAATACTCGTGTAATTTTTCGGCCCTCGTATTCATGAATTTTATGTTATAACCCTCATATTCAGCGGCCGGCCTCCCTTGGAACTTCAACAAAGTTTTCTACTTTCTTGCAGTAAACGTGTCCCTTAATTATGGGCTTAACAATTAGCAACCATCGTAAGTCGTAACCCTTACGTGTCGTTTGGTTCATGGATGCCCACATATGAAGTCAGCCATTATCATCATCAACCAAGCAAAATTTCTTTTCCAATTACCATTGCGTTAATGCGATCCGAGTGTGTAAACACTAATTCGGCAGCTTCAATTCGGTCTTACATTCCCGTTGAATTGATGAATATGCCTAGTTGTTCAATACAAATCGGAACACCAGCTTAAATATTTGTTATTATTCATCAAATAATTAAACGAGTTTTTTTTTGCTATTGTATAGAGCAAGCCTCAAATTTAAATATAGTCGTAAATTTCTCCAACTACTTTTGAGTTTTTTTTTTTCCATTTCACCCATCCTAATCCTATATTGCTATTCTAACCCCCCCCCCCCCCCCCCAAAAAAACAACAAAACCAAAAAAAAAAATGCAAAAAGAACTTAAAAAATTGATTAGTAATCAGTGTATCGAAATGAGTGCACAAAAATATAGAGAAACAAAAATAAATTTATGATTATGTATAATTTTTTATAAACTTATCTTGACTGTTAAAAGATTTCTCCCTCCAAAAATTGGTTCCTTGATCACTCATAAATCAACATTAATTTTAGCACAAAAATTATTATTGATCACGACGTTGTAATTACACATTTTCATATGTACGGCCAGCGGCCCAAGGCCACCATTGAAGTCTTGGCAAGTTTTGTTTGGGCCAATTTCAAGCATCTAGCTGGGGCCACTAGACTAGACCTATCCTCATGCTTTGACTCAATGCAGGCCCCCGGCCGCATCATATTGTCCAAAACTAGAGTAAGGCCGACATTCAGCCAATTGCCATTTTCTTGTGCTAACCATGTGACCATGCGTACAATTGAATGTGACCAAGAATGTGAATTGTGAAGAAAGTATTCGGTGATATTATATAATTGTCACATCATTGCACCATCGTCTAGTTTGTATATAATTATGAATTTAGTGACGCCTTAGATTTTTTATTCAAAGTTCCGCGATAAATTTTAAACTAGTTGATTTCATAAATCAATATTAAAAATAAAAATAACTTGTAACAATGCCTTAAACCACCAAATTAGTCACTCTTTTCATGTTTTTAAACGCTGGATCGTTCTTTCAAGTTACAATAATGCAAAGATAAGTGAGTCGACAAACAAAAACAATGAGATTTTAAGTAGATATAAATCATGGAAATTATACTATTAAAAGTTGGAAATAACCGTTGATATCAATACAACAGCAAGGACTTAAAATGAGTCAAAATTGCTACTGTAACAACATCACTTAAAGTTAAAGCACAGCAAACAGCAAAGGATCTGTGCTGTGCGCAACCACTCCTTAGTGTGCCCTGACTTTGTGGTTCAACAGCATCTCTCGAAGCTCTGCTGGATCAATCTCGACCGCCCGATTCTCCGGCCTGTAGTACCCAGTGATGGGATCTGGGCCCCAGGCAGAAGAGGCCCCAGAATCCTCTCTCACCGCAGATCTCAAATCATTTTTCTCCATGATACCACTCCTTGACCCTCCCCTAGCCGATATGGTCCCCAAGGGCGCTGCTGCAGCATAACCTCTTCTGTCCATTTAAGAAATCATTAATTATTCTTATTAAAAAAGAAGAAGAAGAAGAAGAAAGAAATCATTAATTATATGTTAAAGAAATGATAATTACGTAACAAGGAGAAAAATTATTTTAAAGAGTTTTTATAATTCACATGGTCAAATAGAATCATGTGATCTAGCCCTTCCAAAGTATCTGCGTAGGAACAAATATGCAAGGTCGTGTATAACATTAAGGAAAGATAAGGGCACAAAATAATATTTAGCCCAATTAAGCCCGCCCCAATGTTAGTCTACCTTTTGGCCACTCGTATTCATGATTTTTATGTTATAACCCTCGATGAGTCCGATCTTTCTTAAAAATTTTCATTTTTCACATACGAAAGTTAATCAAAATCACGCGGTAAGTCTACAGAAGGGCTACGTTTGTTTGTTAAGTTATGACCCAAAAAAAAAAAAAAAATTTTGAGAGATGACCTGATCTCTTCTAAAATGTCACTAGAAATGTTTAGATTGATCGAGAAACAAACATAAACAGCTAAGGATTGAACGATGATGAGATCAAGCGACACAACGTAGAACAAGAAACAAGATCAAATTATCATTTCAAAGAAGATCCAAAAAGACAGAGAGAGAGAAGGGCTTTGTAAACGGACCTACTAATGGAGAGTGAGAGGCCATCAGCAACAGGAGCAACGAGAAGCTTAGCTTTGAAGAGAGAGCGGGCCATTGTTTTATTTATTTATAGAACTTATAGATATGAAGATAGCTAGTTGGGATGTTTTTGTACAGTGCTACTGCAGAAGAAGAAAGATTCTGCTCCTGCAGTTGCTATAGGCTAAAGCAAGCGGCTCGCTCTCTTTGTGCTGTGCTTGTGAGGAAGAAGGCTTTAGGGTTTTCTGTTGTTTATAAAGAGAAAGGAGAAACTGAGAAGAGGCGACTTGTTGGATTTGGGTTGGGCCGCTCTTTCAGAAAACAAAAGATCTTGTCTGCGTAATTCGACACGTCTTCTTAGCAGTTCATGATACATCGAATCCTGACACAATGTCATTATTATTATATTACTGATATCTGATCCAAGATAATTTTCAGACAAGCGGCCACTAATGTCGTTATTTAATAATCACATTAGAACTTATCTCTTTAGTCTGATTATCGGGTTCGGGTCATAGACAATGAAAAATCAAACCCAACCCGAATGTACCTATTCCTATTTCCTAATTTCAATTTTTTTTTCTCTTGTTATATTTTATTCTAAATAAATATATACGTGACTATTGTAAGAAGTGTTCATACGATTAATCCGATACGTTCGTCTTCTCTAAAATATTTCCTCAAACAGTTATTTTCTTTATTTTTTTTAAAAAAATTACTTGAAGGATTGAGTTGGTGTTGAATATTCCTTTCAATTGTTTCAAAAGGAAAAGAAAGATTAGATGTTGAATAAATACTGATTTGGTTCTATTTTAAGAATTATTTTAATAGTGAAAACGCCCATACCGCATTGAATATAGTATACGTTATCATATAAAAGGATGTGGTTAATTTAGAGTTATTCTCAATAATTTATGGGTATTTGATAATTAAATTACAATTGAATTATTGAGAATAATTTTTATATATACATTAATTATGTTGTTGTGCAACTTAATAAATTCTTTAACCAATGATCACAAAAAATTACTGTAATTTAAATAATAACTCTAATTTTATTTTAATAATAACTCTAATTTTATTTTATTATATATATAAATCCTTATATTACGCATAACGTATCATATATCCACTTAATAATAGCACTTATTAATGGTCGTGCCACTGTTACTGTATATGCTAAGTTACGTTAATCATAGCTCACAGAATTTCGTAAGAGAATCCTGAATTTTGTTGACCGCCGGAACTAAAGTTTGTGGCTTGTCGGTAGACCGAAGCGTTATGAAATAACAACAACCGTCCACGTTTGCATGAGGCTTTTGATGTACATAAAAAATATATTTTGCATGGGGCGGTCTTGAATCGCGATGACAGGTGTTAATCTCGACGCAACGATGATTCATAATGGCCCCCCAAGGGCCATGATCAGCGGCCGGCCTCTCTTCGAACTTCAAAAAAGTTTATACTTCCTTGCACTAAACGTCTCCCTTAATAATGGGCTCAACGACTTGCAAGCATCGTAACCTCTACGTGTCGTTTCGTTCATGGATGCCCACATATGAAGTCAGCCATTACCATCATCATCATCATCATCAACCAAGCAATATTTCTTTACTCATTACCATTGCGTTAATGCGATCCGAGTGTGTAAACGCTAATTCGGCAGCTTCAATTCAGTCTTAGATTCCCGTTGAATTGATCAATATGCCTAGTTGTTCAATACAAATTGGAAACACCAGCTTAAACTAAATATTTGTTATTATTCATCAAATGACAAAAGAGCTAGCAGTGGCAGATTTTTTCTTTTTTGGGGTTGGGGGGAGGGGGGGTGTGTTGTTTAATACTCCTAACTATGCTTTATCTGATACACGATGAGTTGACGACTGGGGCATGGATTGGAATCCTACAGGTGTCAGCAGGATGCCAAGAAGAGTGTTTCCGATGATGGTTAAAGGAGAGGCCAAATCACCGGCCGATGGCAGGTTGCTGTTGCAGGTGGCCAGTGGGGTTTTGAGGAAATAAGCAGCAGTGGTTGAGTGGTGAAGAGAGCACAATTGGCACAGGATCCACCACTATTGAAAAATGAAAATGACCCTGACTCACTTGTTACTGCAGTTGAAATAACCTTTCCACCGCACTGCAATTCCACCTTTGCATCTGAAAAAGAATGAAATATTGTATAGCATTTTCATAATAAATTGATTTCTTTTGCTGCAATTGTCAACATCATTTCGGTAGTACGAATACGAAGGAGGATAAGTGGCATAGCAGAACCTATGACTATTTTGGTTCGGCGGGGGAAATAATATCCAAACAACAAAACCAAGAGGGTCGTAATAGAAAAATATAAAATCAAGGGAGCCAAAGTAAGATTTACATGAATGAAAGGGGTAAATGATGCTTAGGAATTGCTGCTTGTCCCAGGTCACCAATGTTTCCCATGACAGTGCAATACAGAGTGCCTTCAATATGGATTAAGCCAAGAAGGGTGCCTATAATCCCACCTTGTGCATCAGCCGTAATTGCTGCTGTTGCAGCTACCAAGATGACAGCATAGACAAGTGATTTCAAACCCATGGCTTCAACGTACGATTGATCGATAGCGATGAGCAAGTTTAATATAAAATCGTGAGGAAGATATTAAGAGGTGACAAATGCTTGCGTGGGTGTGCCGTGTGTGCGCCATCTGCGTGACCCATGATCAATGGCCCACTAAAAGCCATTTTAAAATACATTAAGAGGGTTAGCCAGCAAAGGCAAACTCGTGTCATCCGGTTAATGTGATCCGGGTCATCGGCTTTCATGAACTGCTTTTGGCGGATGTTTGGTTAGTCCCAAACACACCCTTTCAGTTGAGCACCATATAAGGCTGTGATTGGTGTATATTGAATCGAAAAATGTAATATATAATTAAATTTCAGTTACACACAACTATAGCTCAAACACTTTGAAACTGAGAGACTTCATCAAGGCTCAAGAGAGTTTAAATGGTTGAGCTGGACCAACTTGTCAAAGTGGGTCAAGCCCCTCGTCACGTATAAAGAAATGCAAGTTGCTGCTCATTGACAAAGAGTCAAAAACTTTGACAACTAGAGAAAGTAATGCAAGTCGCTGGACACTCTTGGCCTATTATGAACGAATGTGTTCGAATTTTTTAAGGGTGTTTGGGATTGAGGTTGGGCAGCTGTAACTTTCAAGTTACAGTACTAAAGTATTTGATAAACACTAATTACTATGTCTTGTAAGCTATGTTAATATGATTTTTCACTTATATCATAGAAAATATTTTATATCTTTAATAATTTAGTTAAAATTATTATTTAAAATTTATATTTACTATGTATTACTAGCTTTTGTTTTATAGTTATAGTTTTTTTTCCACAGCAACTGTATTTAAAAGCTTTAGCATCTTAATCCCAAACACACCCTAAGTGGGTAGATCTAGTAGTTCTTGCTTTTATTTGAGTTACGGTCGTGAGAATCTTGAACTATATATGCTATAATTATATTGATTTAGAATTTTGACAAACCCCTTTGAATATTGTAATGTCATAAATTGGAGTATAATACTTGAAAACGAGAGGAAAAAAAAAAATAAAAGCCATGTATTGGTCCATAACTTTACAAATATTAGCCTTATTCAACTATGTTTTAACAATCACTCTCTCCTATAAGTGATTTTGCTTCTTCATGCAGACACTTGAAATATGTTTAGTATTGAAATTGGACAGCTCCATAATATTAAAGTGTTTAATAAATATAAATTGCTGTGATTTAGAAGATATGAAAATTTAATCAATAACTTGTATGATAAAAAACTTATAATATATATATTATTTTTTTAAAAAATTATTATTTCAAAATCATATTTATTACTTACAATTAATTATTATTTTACAATTATAGTTTTGTTTTACACAACAACAACTTAAAAAAGTAGATCACCTTAAAATCAAACAGGATTTTGGTGTGGCACATAAATAAACTATACAAACAACAAAAAGAATGGGCGAATATGTTACGGGATTGTTTTAATAATTACTTGGATTTACATTCGCAATTACAAATAGTGCATCCAGTGTTTCAATGGGAATCTTTAATAATTTTGGAATTACATAATCACCTTATAGGCTCATATCACCGTCTATTTTCACAACAAGAAGGTAAATTGTTAAGAAACTGTAACATGATCAGTTACTGGCGATGAAACTTGGATGCTTGCTCTTGCCCTACGCACTTTTTTTGGTTCCAGTATTCAACTACTAGTATTCATTAAGCTATATATTTTTTGAAATTAAATTTTGAGCTTGCATATGTCCAAAAAGTATTTGCGGTTAGTCATTAATAGTACACAAGTAAAGATGGAATGAATATATATATCATAGATTTTGGTACAACAGGGAATATAAATTACACTTGAAAGCACATGCTTATAATAATACAAACTTAATTACTTCCAAATGGGACTTGCAAGCAAGTTATTACAGCACAATGGCAACAACTAGTTGGGAAATCAAAGTAGTATTTACGTAATAATTATTGGTCATATGGTGGACCTTATTTATATTATAAAAGAGCAGTGGCTTTATTCTTATAAAGCTTCATCGGAGTTCATGGGATGAATTGGAATCGCGCGGAATGATGTTAGCAACATTCAAGAGGCCAAGAAGAGTGTTCCCAATGAACTGTAAAGATGAAATCAAACCACCCGTAGCCGGCAGCTTAGCATTGCAGCTGGCGAGCGGCGTGTTAACCACTAAGCTGCAGTGGGTCAGCAGTGAAGAGAGCACATATCGTAGAGGATCAAGCACTATTGAAAATATTCCTGATGCATTAGTTGTTGCACTCGAAACAATATTTCCATTGCACTGAAGCATCTGAAAGTGAAAACGTCATTGTGTTATTAGCAATATAAATACTAAAGGAACCAGGATATGTTTGAATTATATTTAACTTTTAGTGAATTTAGTGGGTGCTAAACCGTCAATAAGGATTTACGAAATGCTATCTTTTTGTATTTTAAAAATTAAACAGTGAAAGAAACAAAACATTTATGAAATTTGGGCATCAACTTACTGGGAAAAGCTGTGGTTGCTGTGCCATTGACGCCCATCTTGACATTGGCAGTGCAAAACACAGTCCCTTGAATATGGATTAGACCAAGAATGCCACCTATTAGCCCAAGTTGGGCTTCGGCTATGGGGGCCGTCACTGCACCAAGCAAGATGGAAACAAAGAGAAATGATTTCAAGGCCATGGTGAGCTCAAAGACCAGTGTATTTCTAATTTGTGAACAGACTTGCTGCAGAGGTAACCTATTTATAGCAGACGGGGAAGGCACGTTGCAGTAGATTAATAAGGCTTGTTTGGACAGACTCCACTCATAAGATGGCTTACTAAATTTAGAAAAACAATAATCTTCTTGTCTTGAGAGTTGAGTTATTGATATGAAGGTCTGATTTTGTCGTAAAGCTAGATCTGACCAGTGACCTTGCATGCGTGCCAGCTTTGTGGGGGTTAACCTGCAAGGCTGAACTAACTGAGAGCCTTATAATTCAATCTCATAAGAATTAAGATTCTCTCGTGATCTGAACTTTCTTGAGTTTTTAGATATCTAGTGAGAATATTGTCCATTTGTGATAATATATGGTTAAAAGTAAACTACTCTCTTGTATTTTCATCTATTAACCATTAAACAATCAGCCATGTGAATTTTGATCAGGAAAAACTCAGATTATGGTGGAACCTTTGATCTATATGAAAAGTCATTTTGCTCTATACTGGCTGTGTGAACTCCCCCATGCGGTGCCATTTCTGAACCTATATGAACTTTGGTTTTATTTCAAAAGAGTTTGATCTTCCGTGTTTGAGATAGTCTTATCATTAGTATGGCCCATACGCCATAGCTAGAGACCATTTGCAAGCCTTTTTATCAACGATTCCTTCCACTTGCTACAAAAACCTGCTTCAGCTTCCGGGCATTTAAGGTCCAAGGATGTGATATCCACAGAGCGCCATTATGTATAGCTGCCTAAGAGGTTGATATACAATTGAACACTGTAGATATTGTACAAGAGACTTGGGGTGAACTCGCACACAAAATAGGGAACTTCCCGACTCTTCTGTCAAGAGTTTACCCACCTCGTCTTTTTAGGTTTCACCCAGTAGTCGTGATAGATGAGGGAAGATGTGGTAATTCACTGACAACAAAAACTAATTTCCCCACGCGGAATTTATTCTGGTTTTGTCATGAGCTACGTTCTTCTAGACAAGCGAAATTGGCAACTGCCCGAATCAAATGAACAAAGTCCAACATGAGTAATGCTGTCCATCGTCGTTATAAAGCAAAAAATTTGGCAAGAAAGGTGCAATATATGGCTTCAAACCCATCTGGCAAGTAAGGTGGTTGGTCGAGCAACTACAAGCACGAGAGGTTCTACATTTATCCACAAAATAATTCAGGAAATTAGGCACTGAAATGCTTCACAGAGTGAATTGGTGCGTTGAGATGCTTCCTGTTGGTACACAGTGAATTGGTGAATTGAGATGCTTCCAGTTTGGCTTCACCCGAATCAACAGTATGCCACTTGAGAGCAAATCAGCCATGGTATGCTAAAATCATGATCAACTTAGACTGAAAGTTAGAAAGACGTTATGAAAGGAGGGGTAGAATCATGGCTAAGATAAAAGAAGGCTACAGTAGTGATGGGCAAGGATGGTTGAAGTCCCTCAAAAGATGACTACAAACAAAGTGCAGAAACAAACTAACAATGTTGATCCGCAAGTAGCAGCTGCAGCAACCAAGTCATGCACAACAGAATAAACAGCCTGCTAATAATCCTAAGGTTTTTTGCTTATTCAACTCGAGCTGTTACAGCATTATATAATCAACCCAAACCGCAAATGAACAAGATATTAAATGACAACATCCTCCTTCCATGGATAAAGACCAACTAATAAACGAAGTTCATTATCCAACTTAACATTGTAATAAGGCAAAAGTAAAACAAAGGCATTCAAGATGCAAAAAATTCATATAGTCAACTTGCAGATGGTACAAAAAGGGGAGAACGTAATAAAAATAAAGATGATGAATCCCACCACATGCTTTCTATGGTAACAAATGAGACAAAAACAAGCGCTCAAAACCCAAGTTCTAATCTTCCTCCTCACCCTCATTCTCAGCAATGTTAAAGTATCTCAATTCATAAACATTGCGGTCCTTGTTAGATGCAATCACACGAAGCCAATCACGCACATTGTGCTTCTTCAAATACTTCTTTGTCAAGTACTTTAAGTACCTACATCCAACACACATGAAGTGCCCACCTCAATCAATAACAGAATACAACCAAATACATAAGCAAAGTTAATTTTACCCTAATTTCAAAATTTCAATTTCTAAACAGACTAAGCGTACCTAGTGTCAACTAAATTCAAATTATTTCAAAATTTGTAAGATGTTCTAAAATTTGTCAAATTTATAGGCATAATCATTGTTTATAGGTATTCTTCAAAGAAGAACAGAAAGAAAGTCACATTCTTTCATTTATTTTTAAAACCTATTAAGCCAAAGCGCAGGGCAGTTTTAAAAGTCGCTTCCAAAAGTAAGTACCTTTTGGAGAAGTTGGAGTCGGAGGTAACGGTGATCTTAGTCTTGTCACGAGTGACGGTAACAGTGTCACCGAGGGCGCCGGCTTTGCCGCCAACTTTGATGCGCTCTTGGAGGAACTTTTCGAGGGAAGCAATGTCCATAATCTTATCCTCGACAGGCTTCGCACAGTCGATGGTGAAAGTTGCGCCCTTCTTCTTTCCCTTGGCTCCACCACCAGCCGCTCCTCCGCTTCCTCTGCTCATTTTTCTTTCTTTCCTCGATTGATGGTTTCTACAGAAATCGAAACGACGACGAATAAAGTGATGAAATTAAGAACGACATAGTGAGGAGGGCAGAGATGAGTTTGTTACCTGCGTGCGTGGACGATTGGGGTTTTGGTGCGCCGCTGTAATGGGAGAGGGATGGACAGAGTTAGGGTTAGGCTTTTATATGGAGTGAGCCACGGTATTTTGGAAGCAAGCACATGTTAATGGGCTGAGGCCGGTTATATAGGAAATCTCATCTATACAGTTTGTTAGTGGGCCAAGGCTCGTAATCTTGGTGAGCTGATCCATCTGCTTAAAAATTATTATTCTTATTTTATGATGTGAAAAAAAGGTACTTCTTAAATTTCGACAATTATTTGAAAATATTTTCCGGAGACATAACTAATGCTTCTAACTTCCCGTCATTCTTCTATTTAATAATAAAAAAAAAATCTCGTAATTACTGAATAGCTTCCTCCCCCCCCCCCCCCCTCCCGGCGGAAAAAAAAAGGGTCTTACAACTTTACTATCTCATTACTCATTATATGAGAAGAAGTTTTCTTCCGATTTCAAAATTTATTTACTTCTGTCTATATTTCAATCCGTTAATACATTTAATTATTTTCATGAAAAACACATCCACCTAATGAGGGTCTTAGGCCGAAGTATTACAGCCGTGAGCAGCAGCAACATTCAGCACTCTACATCCAATTATTTAGTGTCTATACCACCCAAAAAATCTCTAAACCAGACCTATCATGAGTGTGTATGCAAAGAAAGAAATTGACACTAATGATCCTCGAAACTATTGTTGTGCGAATTGAGAAGTGGTATTCAAGTTTCCCTCATATTTTCGGAGAATGTTAAACGTCACTCAACCATCAGTATTCAACAGAAGATTATTCCTTGTAATAGTTCATGAATAAATGAGACTGCCAAACAAAAATTTCCAATCAATTCCAGGCATTTCCAAGAAAAAGAAAAAAGAGGCAAAATAGAATCATCCAAACAATGTTTTCTTCTCCATCTAACAAAAATTGTTCCCAACAATTCCCTACCTTCCCACATCTCGCTGCTACTACTCTCCCTGTTTTACTTGTTTCTCCTTGCTTCTTCTGATTTATCCGATTTACTGCAACGGGGGGCTGGCAGGGACATCGAGGGTAATTCCGGCTTGAATCTGGCCCCAGCCAATAAGACGCCAGTGCTTCTCAACTCTTCGACTGAGTGCAA
Organism: Citropsis articulata; assembly: GCA_030449925.1. Classification (NCBI taxonomy): domain Eukaryota; kingdom Viridiplantae; phylum Streptophyta; class Magnoliopsida; order Sapindales; family Rutaceae; genus Citropsis; species Citropsis articulata. Next base: position 2,034,500 of record JASUUH010000077.1, read on the forward strand.
TCTTCTCTCCCCTACTGGTGCACACTGGAGATGTAAGTTGAAGTTTTGCCAAATCGTTCTTTACAGCAACAACTCTAGCTCCGGTCGACATAGATCCTATGTTCAGCATAAGAATCTCTTGTTTGGCAAGTTTGGAGACCTTTCCCTGCCTTTCTGAGCCCTTTGTCCTCACACCCAAAAGCCGGCGCAATAGAAAGAAGTTCACCTGAAACATCAGGCATCACAATTTTAAGCATCAGTGGCTCTCCTCACATGAGAATCTTGTTTACCAAACCACAATTTCTAATGAGATCTATTTTCTACATGGGTAAACAAACAGATAAGTTGAAACATGATATCCCAGAAAATAACAGATATCCCAGAAAAAGAGGTACTTGCACCAATGACATGATTATTCCACTTGTAAAAATCCAGCTGAGCATATAAACACAATATCATATATAATCAATCCAAAATATCATAAAAAGCTTTTTTACCTCAAGCTCGACAAAAACTTCAGGGAGTGACCCAACCTCCCCAAGAACCTGACCCACCAATCTATCCGCACGTGTCAACGTAGGGTCCATGGTTGTACCAACCCCAATGAGACCTCCTGGAACAGCAAATTGAAGCTCATTTTGCTCAGCAAACAATGAAACTATTCTTGAGTATATAGGTGTGCACTTGATGTTCCCGGACTCATCTTTGACAACAATTCCGGGACGAACCTCAATAAATTGGTTCACCTTCAGAACACCCTGTCAAAAAAGGGGGGAAAAAATCAGCTTGGGGGGGAAAAATGTATCATCCAACTTTTAAGCCAACTGAAATCATCAATCATTGAAACCAGAGTCTTGGACTGTTTGTGAGAACATAACCCATCCACTATTAGATCTTGCTAAAAAAGTTAATCACTAATACATCTGGTAGATGTATTCATAAGCTGTATTAATTAGTTTAATGCCCCAATTTCTTTTTAAGATTAGGATTTTATCATCCATACTACAGTTCACAGTCAAGTATACAACAACCTACAACAACAAGAATACTCGGTAAGAAGAATGGCTGTCAAAACAGGTTCGTTCAAAAAGAAACATACCCTCAGGATGCTGCCACCAGCAACACCACCTCTTATATCATCAACCTCAAAACCAGGTTTATTGACATCAAAAGATCGAATTACAATCATATTTGGTGGATCGATAAAGTTCCTCTCTGGAATGGGAATTTTTTTCACAATATATTCGCATACAACGTCAATATTGTACTTTAGCTGTGCAGAAATGGGAACCACTGGTGCACCATCAGCAACAGTTCCCTGGTACAAAAAAAATTGGAGGTTGAAATTCAGTTGAATAGCATAGGAAAATTGCACCAAATGTATACGCATTATATACAAGCTGAAATTACGGAGAAATTTTTCCAATGAGAATGGTCTGAGAAGAAACCTGGATAAACTTCATGATAGCTTCATGTTGGTTGATGGCCACATTCTCCTGAATGAGATCAACTTTATTTTGAAGAATTATTATATGTTGGAGGCGCATGATTTCAACAGCCGCCAAGTGCTCAGATGTTTGTGGTTGCGGGCAACTTTCATTGGCTGCTATGAGAAGCAATGCTCCATCCATAATTGCTGCTCCATTAAGCATTGTAGCCATAAGAATATCATGACCCTGTCAACAGAAAGATGAAGAAAACTTATCAGCATAAATTGACCCCGGACAATTTGCATGAGAAAGGGATAAGCAGGTTCGAAACATACAAACATAAGATATAAGACAATCAACTTGTTCTACTTATATTCCAAGATTATGTTTGCACCTAAAAAGTACCAGTAAGGTCCAAGTCAGATCAAGAACATCACAAAGGGGAATAGCAAGGCAACCGTATGGCCATTCAACAAAGATATCATTGTTAATATCCCCTCATTAGTTTCCAGTTATTAAACAGATCCAAAGACAGGTTGATCAAAACACAAAAAAAGTAAATGTAACTCATCCTTTCTTGAGTATCTGGAAAAATATACAAACATAAACACACCCCGCCAATCCATGAATACATCATCAAATCAATTTATATATACTTTAAAATCCAAGTCCCAATAATATATATCATAATCAAACATCATCATTCACTTACCGGGCAATCAACAAAAGAGACATGCCTAAGCAATTTCATCCTGCAGTTCTCAAAACCAGGCACATCGCACAGAGGATTATCTTCTTTCCCACTTCCATATGCCCTAAAAAAGAAGGCAAATTACATATTAAAATGAAATGCTGGAAAATCACATGACAAAAGAATTGCATCTGTTATAAGCCACCTACTTATAGCACATTGGTCGTGGGCAACGATCATCTTCACATTTGTATATCTTGGCATTTGCATATCCAAGCTTGATAGTAATGTTACGCTCTAATTCATTCTTAAAACGAACAGTCTACAAATGAAAGGCAAGGATTATGCAAAACCCATTAGATTATGCACACAAACATGTCATCATAAAAATTAAAGGAATATTTCATAATCTTGATGTAGACAAAGGCATATTAACTCAGCAAATCATATCTCGTATTGCTTCCATTATGCTACTTGAGCCAATACAAGATTATCATCTATTGACTCTAAGTGAAACTAAATCAGCCTCAATCAAACAAACAATTCAAGTATTTTCCACCAAGTTTACCAGAGGACCTTTATAGATTACTCAGCTGAGAAACAAGTCCCCATATGAGAAACTAAAATATATACTGAGCATGCCGCTGAAAGGAAAATTACAAGCAGTAGAAACAAAGAAGCCACAAACCTGAACACCAGATATTGCCTTCACAACAGTTGATTTGCCATGGGCCACATGGCCGATAGTTCCTAAACCACAAAAAAAAAAAAAGAAATTCACCAACAATCAATTTCAAATCCAAAACAGAACCCAATCAAGAACAATAACTAAAACTTATTAAATCCAGCTTTTGAACTCAAATTGTCATATTGCAAAGATTAACTCATGAGCGGGGGAACATTACCAATATTAATGGTAGCCTGGCGAGAAATGACTTCAGGAGAAAGAGGATGCAACTTAGTTACATCCAACTTACTCAAGTCCTGTTCCATCAAACCCTTCCGTGACATCTTGCCTGTTTCTTTGAAAATATCCCTCTCCTTATTGTCTGTGTTGCTACTAGTAATGCTCAAGCCCGTCAAACTGAATGGCCAACAATATAGTACATAAAGTTATATTAATCAATTAGGATGAAGCAATAATATAAACTTGTAGCCAAACACCATAATTAAATACACTCGAATACAAAAGCAAAAAAGAACACCCACAAAAACCCTAATGAACCAAGATGCATAGAAACCCTCAATTCAACAATGAAATGAAAACCGGAACAAGTTGCTCGCCAAAAAAAATAATAATAATGAATATTAAAAAAATAATGAAAAATAAACCCTAATGAACGAGATTCGTAAAGAAACTCAGAATTCAACGATAACAAATAATAAAAAAAAAGAACTAATAATTCGTGGGGGAATAATCAGGTGTCAGAGCTGAATCTGCGAGTGAGAAAACAAGAGCAAACGGTAATAGAAGCGGACGTACCTGATTGAATGCTGAGCAAGTTGCGACCGGAGAACGACTGCGAGACCGCGACTTGACTGAGGTTTACCGCTATGTTGATCGTGAGCGGGGCGTGTGTGAGAGAGAATTTTAGGTTTTGGGGAACTTCTCGCGATCCCCGTGGGTTACTTTTGTAAATTTACATTGATTACAGCTGGCCTTATTGGGTTAGGTTTCGCCCATGGGCCTTGTTACGCATGGTATTGCGCAAAGCATAATCCAAATTGTATTTTATTATATTTGGACTTTCTTATACCCCAAGAATTAAATTTGTACTTACTTCGGCCCCAGTAGACCAAATTAACGTTCTGTACTTGAATGAAATTTTGCTTTCTTCCATCCCAAAAAGAAAATTAATTCGCAATTTTATTTCTCACGTGCAGTGGTATTAGACAGGCTCGTTCATTAGCTTTATTTAAAAATTATGATTCTTGCTCGCCAAGCAATCCTAAATATCCCAAGTTCAATTGAAGGAATCTAGTTTTTATATTCTTAAGCAAACATGTTAATTGTTGAAGGAATCTATTTTTTATATTCTTAGCAAACATGTTAATTGCTCGAGCAACTTAGTCAAATTGAACACTTTAAGCCCTTTGTTAATTTTGATATCTGGTACTTAGAACTAAAAATGGTAGTGTAAATAATACAGTGTTTATACTTGAAATTGGAAGTCATTACCTTACTGTCATTTGCATGCAATGGCCAATATCAACCAACAATATAGCACAATGCTTGATATAAAACCAAAAACCAATACTAATTAACGAAGAATCTACAACTTAAAAATGGATTAAACAAATTCTCTCAGTGGATATAATTTCCGTTTTTCCCTACAGAAGGGCTTCAGAATCTGCTGCTAATTTATTCCAAAAGCATTCCACTTATCTTTTATGTTTTGGCAGTTCGTTCATTTATACCCATATGTATATATATCTCCAGTTTTCCCAACAACGCATGGGAATTTAATTAGCAGAGTACATCGAAGGAGTGGCATCACCTCCTCCACCACCAGCAGCTTCCTTCTGGTCACCAAAAATTCGATGGCGGAAGTCAGCAACCATGAGAGGAAGCCCCTTCCGGAGAGTCACTCTTGGCTCCCACCCAAGTAGCTGTTTAGCCTTTGTAATGTCTGGCTTCCTTTTATGCGGATCATCCTCTGTGTTTGGCCTAAATTCTATCCTTGCATTTCGGTCTACTATCTCTTGTACGACCTGTGACATTATTAGTATATAAACTCCCAGATTAATGATATCAGTCGTGTTTAAGTGCTAAACGATGGCGCATAAATGCATTAATGAAAAGGATATATACCTCAGCTAGTTCAAGCATGGTGAATTCACCAGGATTGCCGAGATTAAAAGGACCGACATGATCACCCTCCATTAGCCTTATTAGGCCCTCGACCTGTAGAAGTTAGATTGTGAAAATACAACACAAAGAGTGCTTCTCTTGTGGTCACCATAAATAAGTGTCATGTGTGTACCACTACGTACTCAGAGCATGCATATAATCTAGAGGACATGACAGCCAAAAAGCCTCCCCCACATAACGCGTTTACAAATTATTTATTTTCATCTAAGTAAACCAAACTTTCTCTCTAGCTAGCACAGCTATTTACTGTGGTTTTAAATACAAGCACACAATTTACTCCAGTAGATACCATTCTGTAGAGGTTTTCACATAGTTTTTACTTGTCGGCATCTCTTTCAACATTTCAAACAAAATGGTCTTTGTACATGGTACATATGTACCAGTGGCCGCTGGTGAGAGGGAGACGACACACCACAGTTCACAAAGCCGACACCGGCCAAATAATTGCACGGATTGACAATTACTTTTCACTAACAAATGAAAAGCAACCTTATCACAGAGTAACCAACAACGTCCGCAATAATCGCTTATGATCTTTCCCAACAAATTGTTTATATCTATGAGTGCTGTATATCTCTGTGACCGGGTGACATGTCATTAGTGGCGGATTATATAGAGGCAGAAATATCAAGTGAGGAAGCCAACAACACATGTCGCATAAACGACCACGTATTATGTGATAGTGTCGTCCGCCACATGAGCTCGTTCCAAATGAAGCTAGATATTAGTCCATTACTAACGCTTTTTTGGCACTTACCAGGTCTGAAACGTATTGAAAACTCCTAGTCTGTTTCCCATCGCCATAAACAGTCAATGGCTCCTTCCTCAATGCCTGCACAAATTTTCAAGTTTATGTTTAAACATGCATGGCTAGTGCGTAGTGGGCAACTTCATGCATAAATAGATTATTTATATGACATAAATTATAGAGAGAAAATTACTCACTTGGGCGACAAAATTGCTCACAACACGACCATCATCAATGCACATTCGTGGTCCATAAGTGTTAAAAATCCTAGCAATCCTCGCCTGCAAAGCAAAACAAATCAAATACAAATACAGAAACAAAAGAAAATCAATTATCTTATTGAACATTACAAGATGCGTTACATATATCTTTAATAATAAGGAACAATACGTAACCTCAATTCCAAGTCCTCGATGATAGTCCATGGTCAAGGTCTCTGCTGTGCGCTTGCCCTCATCATAACAGCTTACACCTGCCAACAAGTCAAATCAAATGGAGGAAATTCAATGGGGATGATGAAATCAAACGTTGGAGAGTTACTCACCGATGGGGTTGACATTGCCCCAGTAGGTCTCGGCCTGCGGATGCTGTAAAGGGTCACCGTACACTTCACTAGTGCTTGTTAACAAGAACCGTGCCCCAACTCTTTTAGCTAGCCCTAACATGTTGAGTGTCCCCACCACATTCGTCTTGTTCACCCCACCACACTCAAATGACAGTCAAAGGACTTCAAACTTCAAACAAATTTAACAACAGGTTTCAACAACAATAATAAACAAATTAATTTTTATTTAATTTTTCTGGATGTTAATGAAAAAGGATATGATGGTCTTGACAGGATTGAACTTGTAATGAACAGGCGAGGCGGGGCAAGCAAGATGGTAGATCTGATCAACTTCTAGAAGAATTGGCTCCACGACGTCGTGTCGAATGAGCTCGAACCGCGGGTTACCAAAATGGTGAATCAAGTTATCTTTTTTACCGGTAAAATAATTATCGACGACGATGACGCTATCACCTCTATCCATCAGACGGTCCACGAGGTGGCTCCCCACGAACCCGGCCCCGCCCGTTACCAAAATCCTCAGGCTCTTTCTTTTTAACCCCAACGGCACTTTGCCACCCGCGTTTACGTGTTGTGCCTCCGCAGCCTCGTAGAGGACACGGCGCCGACTCAGGTGGGTTGTCTCGGACGTCGTCAGAAGAGCCGGGTTGGTGATTTGGTGCTGACGTACGGGGAGTTTGCTGAAGAGGAGAGATGAAATGGCGATGCCAATGAAGAGAAAGATGAGCCGTTGAGAACGAAGCATGTACTGAACTGGGTTTCCGAAACTTTTAACTGAATTCGAAGGCCTTGGTGATGAATCAAGGCCAATAATTTGGTCCTGTGTTTGGCTTCTATGGATCAACTCATGAGAACCCATCCTTTGTTTTCGGAGCAGAATGCTTATAGTTCCAGATTTTCTCGAGAAAAATTTGAAAGCCAAAGAGTTGTTAACGTTTGTAATAACTTTGATGGATGTAGAGAGAGAGAGAGAGAGGGAAAGAATTTTGCTTGATTGGCACAGCAGCAGTAGTTGTGTTCCTGCATGAAATTTGGCCGCTTAATTCCTCTTATAGGGCCGTGCTTGTAGCTGCTCTTATGGTTTGGCATTTATGTTGCCAACTTTTATGCGTTTTTGGAATTTACTTTGCTTACTATAAGGTTCATGTGTGAGCATGCACATAATTGGAAATTTTTTTGAAAAATGTCCAAAATTTGGTTTTATATATACATACCTGTTTTTATTGATTTTGTAGCCAATAATCATTTTTGCACAATAATGCCCATACTTACGACAGTGGCAATAAATTTTATTAACTTTGCTTGTCGACTGCGGTGGTTAACTTGTCATAACACTTTAAACGAAAAATTAATCGGACATTCTTGTAGTCGGACGTTTTTGTAAACTAACTTTGATTTCAGGTTATTTTAGTAAATTTTCCAAATACTTTTGACATGCAAGGAGCTATTTGAACCCACTGAATTTATCTGTACACTCATTTTAAAAAAATAAATTCATTATTAAAAATTTAAATTTTCAAAATTATCCTTCACTAATTTCTTTCTCTTTCTATCTCACTATTGTATAGTCTCTCTCTACTTTTGCCTTCTGCAAACTGAACTTTAAAATTTATTTTCTTTAAAAATTTTTTTCATTTCTTAGTAAACATAATCTCTATTTCATGTTTTTTTTTTTTATATATAAGATATATATTTTTATATTCATTAACTTTCATGACTGAAAATTTTGATAATTTTTATTTTTGAATGATGGATTTTGATCCTCTTAGTTTATGATAACTTATAACGAAACTAATTATTTGTAGTTTTCTAGTTTGCAGTTAAAAGAAAATAGACAAGGAATTAATGAGAATTGAAGAATTGAGAATGAAAAGAGAAAGAAATGATTAATTAAGTAATTTCATCAAAAAGTATTTTAATAATAAAGTTCTTAACGTGAAACAAAAAACAAAAAAAAGGTGTAGAGAGGAAATCAGTGGATTCAGATAGGCACATGCCTTACCCTAATATAATATGTATGAGCATTTTTTTTTTTGACAAAAGTTTGTTTGAGTATGATTAATGGTACGAGTTAGAGACATTGAATCCGTATGGAAGTGTTCATGTATTAGCATTATTTCATGTTTATCTATATAAATTGATTCTCACAAATTAGACCTTAAAGCTCCCAATTAACCGACTGTAAGAAGGTGGCAAAGGTAATGCCTTCAACGTACGTAGACTTTAATTGTTACCAAGACCGCACTTTGTCTACACTAAAGATCGAAATCGGCGAAAATGGAGGGAAGAAAAAGTAGGTAAAAGATCACAATATTTCAACCGTCAAGGGTGGCAATGATACTGCGACTAGAGCCAATGAGTGCACTAACACTAGGGTGTCGGTTGCAAACCCACTTGCTATATTGTCTCGGAAGCAAAGGTTTGATTGCCAGTGGATTTATAGACACGGAGAATTTTTGCTTGCTTTCGAATCATTAGTAGTTCAAGCACTATGAATGTGTAGCGACTAAAAGATGCTTATGATAAAAGTTTCTGCTTTCAACCTATTACGGGGGCAGCAGCAAATATGTTAATAATTTTCACATGATCTTTAAGCCAAAACAACTCAAAGAGCAGCCCATTCTCACAAGGCAGGCAAGATTTTTCATCTTTTATCTTCGAACTCTCATCCTAACCGGGGCAAGAACATAATCATATGTTATTGAAGTGGCCCAACCGCGTCATATAGTTAAATTAATTTTACATGTTATTGAGCACTATGAAACAATATGATACATGATAAATCAAAGCAGCAAGACTATGGGCAGGATGAGACTAGAATCGCCGGATATCTTTTGGAGGCTTAAAGTTGAGGGGATGAGTTTCCGGGGTGGCAGTTTCATCTTCTCTCCACATTTTGATTGTCTTGTCAGCTTCACATGTAACAAGTCTCGAACCAGTTACATCATAGGAGAGAGCATACATACCCGCTTCACTGTCCAATGAACCTGAAACAGATAATCATTCAACATTAGAAATTTTCCCCATTTTCAACAGTAGCCTTACAGCAATAAAAAGAATAACTGTAAATGCATGAATAAATAAAATTGAGTGAATTCTGTATATACCAGGCTGTACAATTGTTTGGGCTTGCTGGAAATTGTGACCACTTTTCCAATCCCAGAACCACAGACTCCCATTGTCACCTTCAATTACATACAAGTAACCAATTAGAACATACACGTAAATGCCACAACGTCAGGCCTGATATCATCACAATTGAATTCTGACTTTTATAGAATCAAATGACAAGCATATCAAAAGTGTAGCAAGTACAAACCTCCTGTAGCTAAGACACCCTCCTCATTGACAGCCATGGAGTTAATGATAGTTTTCTTCTGCGAGCTGCTCAAGCGAACGTAGAGTTAGGAACTGATAAAGAAATAAGACAATTCTATAATATACAATAAACATACATTGGGAGGTCTCTGGATAATGCATCCTCATGATATTCCAAGTGCATTAATTAAAAAACATAAACTCAAAGCAGAGTCTCAAAGCAATACTAAGACAGATGAGTAATATCGGTGTAAGTTTAAGGACTACGTTTCCCAAGGAATATCAAAACAAACACTGTTCTAGACATTTATCAGAGTATAAAGCCAAGAAGATTACTAACTAGAAATTATTAACTCAAACATTTACTTCTCTGAATTTTTAGACTACAGTTATCAGTCAGGTCTCACTATAGAAGTACCAAACAGAAGAGAAAGTAAAGGAGGGAAAGTTAAAAAAAGAACAAACCAAGAGTTTATATGCAGCGAAGGAAAGCAAATCTTATCTAGAGTCCATATTGAAAATATAGGTTGTTTGAGAACTTAGAACTTACAGCATGTTGTGTAGAAACTCTCCCTTTGGAAGGTTGAATTTCTTAATATTTTCAGCTGATGCTGAAGCAAAGCAATCCCTGGAATAACAGAACATATTAAAGAAAATTTAAAGACATCATACATAGTTGAAGTACAATACAATCAATCATGGCTCTCTGGCTTCATAAAGGTAACTGATAACATGTCCGAGAACATACTCTGTAGGATGCAAAGCCATTGCTCGCACAGATTTCTTATGGTGTGTGAGAGTTAACATCGTTTTCCCTACAAGAAAAAAGGATTTGAAATGTTAATTTTCTTATGCAAAAAACAGGAAAACTAATAACAAAATGAAAATAAATATGTAGCTACCATATCTAAGATCCCAAAACTTAATGGTTGAGTCGTGGGAGCCAGTAACAACTTGTGGATCCTGGAAATGACAAAAACACACTATAGTTTAGCTAACAAAATATGATTAATGGTCGTAAATAGATTAGATTACGTAATAAGAGCACCCTATGTTCTCCCTTTGAATATGAAAGGCACAATACAATCATGTCATCCACAAACAGTCATGGCATAATTGAGAATCTTTCCATCACATTTGTTATATAAAGCAGAATGTTTCAGTTAAACTTATTCTGCAACTTCACAATCTCTAGCATGTACATGCATACTCCTGAAAACCTCAAGTCTCAGGGTCTAAGCAAACAAACAAATAGGAAACCCCAACTAAGAAACGAAACAAAACAAGCAGCAATGAGAATACATAAATAAACACCAGAATCATCTAAGACAATTCTTTCCAACACCCGAACACAAAAAATGTTCATACCGTTGGTCGAGTGAAAACTGAGCAAACTGTATTATCATGCCCAGCCAATGCAAAGATTTGCATTTTTGTACGAATATCCCAGACCTGAAAAAGTGTTATAACATCAAAAGATTACTACCATTTTTCTATACCACATTCAGCAAAACTACATACTCCGTTCAGCAAGCAACGGAATTGCACTCACAATAAAAATGTCATAAAACAACGACAAAATTTATACCCGGCAAACAGAATCACGACCCCCTGTAAGCAATATGTCAATGGTGGGATGAAGACCCAAGCAGTAAACACCACTTAGATGGCCATGATAAGACCGGATAACCTGTAAAGCAGATTAAAAATTTCAACACTAAAATCACTTGTATATGGCTCAAAAAAATTAATTTAACAGGAGTATTTGAAGTTCTGACCTTATTTTGTTCAAGATCCCAGCATTTAACTTGTTTATCATCACCGGCAGAGAACATATAAGTATGTTTGCTGCTAACAGCGAGACCTGCAAATGAAAGAAAAAAAAAATGACCTCAGAATTTTGTTCATAATTTAGAAAGTATTAGCTAAAAGCAATTTATGACGGGTAAAAATTTCTATAAACTAACCTCGTATTTGTTCAATATGTCCTGTTAGTGTCAACTTTAGTGTTCCTTTTGCTACATCCCATATCTGAACAAGAAAACAAATATATAAATGGACACAGTCAAGCTGGATGTCCTAAGATGAAGCAATTATTACAATGTCAAGTTCAAACCATTCACAGTTTTTCTGATTTTCAAAAAGAATGACTGCAATAATTTATCCAGTCTCATATGCAACGAAAATCAAGCCTGCTTAACAGGTGAATTTCATCCCCATTTTATCCACTAACAGAGGATTAGAGAAAGATTTATGATAATTATCAGAGTTTATGGTGTGAGAAAGAACAGAAAAGTGAAAAGAAATCAAGTAGCAATCACAACATTGAGATAAGTTAAATATAGCACAAACAAGCCAAATATCTAAACACCACATAACCAAAGAAACACATAGAAGCTAACAGGAAAATATTTCAGAAATCAGACATGAAAATGAAGATTAAAGCTCAAACCTTAATTGTACGATCTGCAGAGCCAGTGCAAAACCATGTATTGCTAGGATCAAATGCAACAGATCTTACCCATCCCAAATGGCCACTAATGACCTACAAAGCAAAATCAATTTAAGCAAATATCAAATAATATGTCTGTTTACAAATGATTGATAAATTAAAAACACACAGGAACATGCATGCATGCACACCCAGACACAAACAAACCAGACAAAGGTTAGTGTCAAATTTAAAACCATTAGGGAAAGATGAAAAATCCGCCTATGCAGACCTATCAGGTGATAAGCCAAATTCATTAGCAGGGATAAGAAAATGAACATACTAAACAAAAACAAATGAAATCCCATGTTTGCTACCTTAAATCTTAGCCACAAATGAATAGACATGCTATTCATTTTTTCTCTTCAATAAATTTATTCAATGACCCTCAACACCATAACAATAGTGCCCTTCTACATTTCCAATAATGGAATGGGGTTAAAGAAACAGAAAATTGAATGTGTGAAAAAAATACATATCATGCAACTATAAGGCTCAAATTTCCCAGTTTCAGATTGGTAATAGAATAAGTAGAGCAGACAAAAAAATGATTGAATGAACTTTTAAGCACGTCGGGAAACCATCTAACTAAAATTTATATCAATGGAAAGCTCAGAGTCAAAACTTAAAGGTAGTCAAAGTCCGATCAGAACTTTTTTCTTTTCTTCTCCCCCCCACCCAAAAAAAAAAATAAACACACACGCACACTACATGAGACTCCAACCGGAGACCTAAGTCTTGGTAAGGCTGCCCGCTGCCACTACCCACTGGAGCTAGGCCTTGGTCTGAAGTTCGATAAGAGCTACGATTTGGCTCCATTAAACATCATACACTACCTCTCAATTTTAAAGCAGATGAAGGTTCCATGAGCACGCCTAGATAAATGCATATTTTACTAAAAGGTTTACAACAAAGATTATCACCAGAAAAGAAACAGTTAAATATGATTTGGCTCCATTAAACATCATACACTACCTTTCAATTTTAGTGCAGATGAAGGTTTCATTTTACAACAACGATTATCATCAGAAAAGAAACGAATTAAACCAAACAACTTGCATGTGCACAAAGTAACAAAAGAATAAACCGTGTCTTACCCTGTAGCACTTCCATGGAGCATGCCATTCAGGACGTGGCCACTTGCTTGGGATTCGTTCCATTATTGCAGAAGTTGAAAGATTCCTACGGAAAAGAAGAAAGAAAAGAAAGTACATTTTAAGTTGAGAATGGCCCGATTATCCAAGGTAGCACCAATACTCAAAATAGTAATAGATATGTCAAGCAGTGTGTTGTTTCAGTTACTCATATATCATTATAGCAGAATATAAAAAAGCACAACAAAGGAGAAAAATGAAAACCTTTCAGATGATGCAGAAGTAGATACAACGGCACTGCTTTTGCCTGACGGACCAACATTATTTCTGCCAGAAATATGATATTGATTAAACCAAAGGCACAAATATGCTCAGCAGTGACAGGATAAGATAAACACACATAAGAGACTGCTTTGTTAAAAAGTAAAAGCATTGAAACAGAAGAGAATACTCACAGTCCCTTAGGCTGCACAGATGGACCAACAACCAAAGCATTTTGAGCACCTGCTTTCTGTGCATCCCCAGAGCCCTCTGGCCCTAAAACATAGTCAATGCAATATTCTAAGCAAGGATTCAAGGCACATTGAAATAATAATAGATAACATTTCTTTATCACACTCAAAAACTCAGAATTAACAACTCTAAATTCTGAAGCATCAATTTCATATTAACAAAACCTGGAAGAGCAAGGACGTCTGAAGATCCAGATGGTTGATTCCGATGAGCTGTTGTAGTTGAATCAGCTTGACGCCTAGGTTCATTGGTACTTTTAATACCTCCATACTCAACATTTAGCTATAAATTCAGTCAAAATCCAATATATAAGCCACAATACAATCACATTGTCAAAAGAATTACCGGAAAAAGAAAAAAAGGGATACGGACTAAATATTCGAAAACTATACTCAAATTTCTCATTATATAAGCATAACCAATATATAAATTAGACTAACCTTATGGCTTATGCGAATTTTTTTACTGCATGGACAAAAAAGAAAAACGATAAGTTTGAAATGCGTTTTAGGAAAACGAAAACGGGAAATGTAAAAGAATGACAGCAAAGAAGAAAAATTTAGGGTATAGAACAGAACGATGGTGACCTTTCAGGATCCGGAGGAGGTAAGCGGCCGTGAGTAGGGCTAAAAAGATCGAGGGCTCGCTTTTGGGATTTGAGACTTAGCTTCTTTAGTGATTGTGGCTCTACAGGCTCTAAATCCATTGCTGGTCCGGGCATAATCTCTTCTTCTTCTTCTTCTTCGACTTCTAGCAACCGCTAGCTAGGGCTTTAGACGAAACCGGAAACAGATACAGCGAGCGAGACAGACAGACAGAGAGCGACCGGCTCCGGGTCAAATTGTTTCGGTAATTTGTTTTGCGAGAATTTGTGGTTTTACTAATACGACTTCGTTTCTTTGCATAAGCTTTAGCTGGTAAAGTGGGTGTGGGATGGTCTGGATCCGGTGCCGGTTATGAAAAACGGCTTTCCAAACAGTGACACAAAATTATCCAATTGTTTCCAAAAAAAAAAAGCACTTTGTAATTTTTTTTAAAAAAAATAGAAGGTGGGTAAAATCCAAATTATTTTTTTATCTATTGTCATCACAAAATTCGAACTTGATTAATCAAATCAAATTATTTAAAAACCAGTCTATCAAAATATTTAAGACTAGCACTTTATATTCATATTACCTGTTTATTGATACTTCAAATATTAAAAGTGTACAACTTACCCCGATATCTTAGTGCGAAAGGGTGAAGCTAAGCCACCATTAATTTACAAATACAAATTAAATTATTATTATTGAAGGCTTAAATTTTGATTTACCACTGGACCAATGGCCTAAGTGGCAATAAGTCTCAATTTCTAAAACACGCTATAAATGATTATAGGTTAATAAATTTTAGCAAGATTTATAATAAATTGGAAGCATAGGATATGCTAAAAAGCTCAATTTTACTTGCAATTTTAATTCATATTGCATTATGTATACATAACTAAATATCCCTATTTTGAAGTAATAATTCTCTTCTTCAATTTCCATCACGACTCCCACAATCGTATAATGGATTCATTGCTCTTTTGTGCCTCATGAAGTAGAGATAAGGAATACAATACGAGTTAAAATGCCAATAAGACCAATTATGATTGAAAACTATGATGGTATTATACATTATTATACACAGTAACTGTCTTTCATCAGCAGCATTGCATTTTGAATTCCACAATATATATAATACATATAAGACACATGGCGCTTTGATATTTTGCTTAGCATTTGAATTCCACAATATATATAATACATATAAGACACATGGCGCTTTGATATTTTGCTTAGCATTCCAATGCTTCTTTTATCCTGGCAGTAGCTGCCTAAACAAAACTCCATTGACAATATATGTCACTTTCTTGCTAAAGTGGGATCTAACCCTGCTGTTGATTAGGATCATGGAATTAGAGCAAAGCCATTACAAAATTTTACAAAATTAAGTAAGTTCAATTATAATGGAAAAAAACTTCAATGAACAAACCCTGATTAGTCATGTCTTTGTACCGCACAAGACAATGTCATTGGCAGTGAGGAGACTTGTTATCTTGCTTCCTGCTGATATTCTTCCTACTTTTTGTTATGTTCCTCTCAACCAAATCTAATTAAACAGTGTACATCCGAAGTCAGAGAAAGTGCCATCACTTGCCAATCCAAACTCTACACGTTAAACTCTTTAAACGATGGTTTTGCGGTGAAAATTTTTTATTAAGGTTATGTCTGGAAGACTGGAACTGAGATGTTGATAATATAAGTGTGTGAGTGATTGTTAACATTAGTCGCCGAGTATAAGTATAAGGAAGTGTTTGTTAGGCACTTTAGTTTTTGAACTTCCAAAATTAAGCAGATGCATTGCTGTTACAAATTTGTTCTAAATACCTGAAGGGAGCTTGCAGAAGAGTTGCAGTTTAAGTATATGAAGTCTTCCACTACTGTCATTGCTTGTATAGTCGTTCTTTTCTCAGGAGCTATTGATATTTGAGGTTTTCTGTGTCTTCTCCACTCTTGTGATATTTCTTTTTATCAGTGGCAAGTTCTTATGCATTATATACATTTAGAGTTCATATATAACTCATAAAAAGTTCATATACCTTAATGTTTGATCCTTCTACACTCGAACTTGCACTATACAACAAATCTTTGCACACAATAAGTGAATTGATAGGTTTAGATTGCAGCCTCCAACTTTTAAATGGTGATTTAATCTCTCCACATTATTTGACATTGCTAACTCCTGCAATGGTTTATGCTTCGGTGTGTATAATGTATATAGTCTCAATTGTTGACGTTAGATTTTCTACAAAGCAAGTGTTTAACACCAAACCTATATACTTGAGTCAATATAACCAATATAAATCCTTCCTTGAACAACACTTATGAACTTAATGCCTTTGCTTCTGTAGATATCTTTCAAGGTTCTGGATAAATCAATAACCTAGAGATGGAAACAACATGAGTCATATTACTCCACCAAAAATTCTCAAAGAACCACGTCAGCGTTATCATCATTGCTTCTGAACATTACTTTCATTCTGTGGCCTTGTGTGATTGAAAATATCGTCTTGCCATATGTGTCCAACTTTTGAATAGGCTCTTTAGTTGCTATAACTTCAATAAGCTCTAATTTCTTTTAGACCATTTGCCAAACTTGTAAAAGGAAGATCAATTTCAAAGCAGACATTTAAGATTCTTTTGCTGCCAATGCATCTGAAAAAAAACAATTAGTTTCTACAAACAAAAAATCCAACATTCTACATACCCTGATGGTTTTATCAGTAGAACCACTTAAGAGACTCTCTCCTGGTTCGAGTAGTTTTTTATTCGCTAAATTACCTGAGGCCTACGCTTTTTTTAATCCAAATGTAGATGTTGTGCCAGTAATACCTGTTCTATTTTTTCTCTTAGCCTTTGTTTGGCAAGCTGCTGTAAGTTTTCGATGAGATCTTGAATATTGTGCTAGAAAAATTCATGATTTATTCTAGTTCGAAAAAAAAGTTATAACAATTAATAAATAAGAGTGGATGAGTCTTACAATATGAACAAACCCCTGCCTCAATTCAAACAAAGAGAAACTTATCACTGCCTTTCTATGATCCTTAACGTCCCATAAAAGCACGGCTGATTGCTTCTTGATATCCCACATCTGTTTAGTGACAAACACATCATAATTTTGTTTTCTAATAATACAACAATATTGGATGAAATTTTGTTTAATAATGCTTTTGTTGTAGTATGACTATTTGAATATTTGTATACCTTAATTGAACCATCAGAGAACCCACTGCAAAGCAGTCCTTTATAATAGATCAGAGTAGCCACAGCTCCACTGCATTTGTGACTTGCCTCCAGAATTTGAGTGTGGACACAAGAAATACGCTGCTCTCACCATTGTAAGAATATGGTTTAGAAAGTGAACGAACTTTATCACAGTAATAATTTCACATCAAGACATTTAAGGTTTTTAAATACGCACAGTATACTCTCATATAAACTTAAACACCATTATCAATTTTCTACTACACTAACCGATATGTTGGGTAGGTAATAGTCATCTACTTTATGTAATTCCTCCGCCATCCAGGTTACATTTGAAAGGCGTCTCAATGATTCTCGCACTTCTTTTGATGAACGAATGAGCTTTTGTATTCCTACACTAAGAAAATGCATCAGCATATGGCTTGATCAGATAGAACAATTAGCTATTATGTTACTTGTGATTGTGTAAAAATTCTTTCACAGTAATGGCATTACCTTTGCCAGAAGCATAGTTGTAGATGCACAGACAAGCTGAAAGTCGTTCTTCAAGCTCCAATCCAGGATGTAAAAATTATTCAACTCCATCGAGTAAGATTTGGCATGTAGAACGTCTTAGGCTATTTGGACTTTTTGAAACTTCAAAACTAAGCCATGCAATTGTGGTGAGAGAGCAAGACAAATACTCTTCGTTTTACTCTTCAGTCCTTTCTCGAGAGTATAATAGACAGGCTTCCCAATTTCAATAATGCTCTTTCCAATCTTGCTGCTCCATGAGTCTATTCCTCTATTCTACAAAATTTACAATTGTCTTCATTCTACAATCACATGTAAACGATAAATCTATGCCAACATTAGTTTCTTTTAGCATCTTACCTGCAGGCTCTAATCCAACCAGTCAAAGTTTTTTATTATGTTTTGTAGCCACAATAAGTTTAAATCGGCCTTCTTCACAAGCTAAGCTACTGTGTATTGCTCTCCTGTCCAAGAAAATATTTCACCAATGTTTGATTCAATGAATGAAGATAATAGCTGTATCATCGAGCTTTCTTCAGATGCTACTACTTTGAAGATTACCTGCATTGCCTCTTCTGTGAACACACTTTTACTAGATGTATTTTCCTGCATATAGTCATTGCCTATTTTATATCAGTTGAAGCATTCTCTAGTATTTTGTATGTAGTTTTATTAAGTTTATGTTTACATTTCAAATTAAGCTTTTCAATAAAGTACTCTGTAGGATATTATCTATAATACAGGCTTCCATAATCAAGAAACTTACCAGTGTGTCTAATTGAAGCAACAAATTTACTGTCAAAAGTTGGTAATTTGATTGCAGTTGTTGAAGAGAAAGCTTTAATATGTGCAAAATATTTATGTTTCCTTCTTTGTGTATCCGCTGCAATAAGTCTATAGCTGATGATCTGAAGAAAATGATGAATAAACCTAAGAAAACCCCCATAATGTTCAAGTCCAGTGTCCTTACAACTAGATTGAATGCATGCTAGATCTACCTTAAATTATAGTTACTATTCTCATACCTTAGTATGCGAAGGATCTCATGAAAGAATTCAAGTGCTATCATAATGGCTCGCTCGTCACTACTCTGTAGGAGGCAGACCAGTGGAGCAACAGTAGTGAATTGAGACAAATATTTTCTGCATTGTCCATCGAATTATATACATTTTACAAGAATTATGGCAAAAGAGATCGGTTTTTCCAGATTTTGATATCTTGTAACATCTAGGAGGCCACAGAGGACTCGCGGAGAATTTATTGCAGTCAAATGCATGTTATTTGTAGCATAATCAAATGCAGTTACTAGTACTTCAATAATCATCAATGATGCAGCAAGTGGTGTCAGCCAAACTTATTCAAGTTTGCCCTTGTACAACTTTAAAGTACATATAACCTCCACCAATATCAGTAAGAGCTCTAAAGTCTTTATTTCTGTAGGAGATGGCTTTATCAAGTAAATAAGAATAGTTGCCTCGTGCACATTTCTTTTCAAAGCACTTGCCAAATCACTTAGCCTTAAACCCTTATTCTTAATGTCTTGTATGACTGATTCATTTGCCAAAATGATAGTTGTTAATATAGAAACTGACGCTCTCATCACTGTTTCCTCTTTGGAAGTAGAAATGGCTGTTAGCAATTGTTCCAAAATCACATCCTTCAACATATCATATTTCACTCAAGTTTTACTATTCAGCATCTTATAAAGGGTTGTGACTTCCACAATATAATCTTTGTTGCATTTTCTTAAATATGCTAAGAAACACAAGCTTGAAATTGCTTTCTCAATTATTTCTAACAATTCACTATTCGCATCATTCTCCCTGTTTAAACATGCTTCATTGAAGTACCGGATGAGTTCTTTATTTTTCTTTCAGAGCTTCCTCGGTAGTCCATTTCTATAAACCTACAACTCTGCAGAGATAAAGATAGTATGCATCAGAGAGTTGAACTTTATGTTGTTTTGATATCTTGTCCTCTACATAGCAAGAATCATTTGATAACTTGTCTCTGAGTTCCAGAATGGATAAGTTGAAATGCCCGCTAGAACTTAAAAATCTTTTAGAAAAATTCTTATTGTTGTTTATTCCATTTGATTCTTTATGCATTGGACGTTTGGGAGCTCGCAGGAAAGAAATTTTTTCGGATTCCAACCCTGATGACGAGCAATAAGCTTGTAGCTTTCTGCATAGGTCATTACAATTGAAAGAATCATTAAAATTTAAATATTAGTATGGACATTATAGAGTTAGATATTCATACAAATAGTTTACGATTGATTATAAACCTAACTGATGAAATTTTATGGCTGTCAATCAATTGTACTTGTTCTTTTATTTGCTATTAAGCTTTTAACAATCTCTATGTTTGCCTGAATGTACAAAAAATAGGCATGAACATTGTAACTGTATCCTAAATTACTAAATCCTCAGCAAATGATCTTTTGGACAATTACTTCAGAGTCACTTTCTTCCCCAATTTCAGTAGAGCATGAATCAACTGTCGTTGATCTGTCTGACTCAAACTCTTACAGCATATCATGGAGGCATTTAATGCTTGAATTTTTTCTCAGCCCTGTAGTACAAAGTTGCAACCTCGGTACTTTATCTAGATTTTTTTATATCTTTGCCATATTCTTAAATTTCTGGAATTTTCGGCATGCCTTTTTTCCGACAGTTGTGTCATTAGTTACATCTTATTGAGGATCAAATGGATGCACATTTGTATGCAGCATTGATTTTTATGGCATCATACAATAAAATCAATTTCTAGAGGCAAAGATTGTTTAATCTAATGTGCTAATATAACATTCTTTGCCGCAAAATCAAGTCAAAGGCATACATACATTACTAGAAGTTTGCAATTTTGGTACATGTTCAATTGAACTGGAAGATTCAACGTTGCTGTGTATCTCATGCATGTTCATACACACACACACACACACACACACACTAATTCTTATTACAGCTTGCAGGATCACTCACAGCCGAAAACAGAAATAATTAAGGAGGTATCCGTAAACAATCAATGGATTAGAATGAGCACCAAGAGCAAACTTACATATGATATTGAGCTTCTACATCAGGGGACGAAAGCTCTCTAAATCCACAGTGCCTCTAAGGAGTCTTTTCGTGTAGAAGGACTTGGTAATACATTAGCCAATGTTTGTATCTCCTTACGATCAGCCTCATCGCGTCACTATCTTTCATCTCATCGGAATTCAATTTTTTCTTTCCACTCATTTCTTGAAGTTGAGGCAACCCTAATGAGGAAAAAGACTCTTTCAAAGTTCTGGTGTAAATTTTGTTCCAATAAGGCTTAGATAAACCAATAATGCCTGAAGAAAATGTAGTGCCACTTGCAACTCATCTTTTTGTAGCTTCTTGATCACAGACAGGAAAAAGTAAGAGCAGGAAACCAAATAACAATTCAGGACTCTAGTTGTGACTTCTTGCTCATCAAGCAACGTCGGTGCCTGAAGCATTTTCTCAGAGTTACATAACTTACGAGCTTTCTCTTCAGGCCATTCTGCTTGAATTGCAGCTTCTAACTCATTAAATCAGGTGCTTAGAGAATTCAAAGAACTCATGCCTTTTCATGTTCAGCTTGGAGGCATATCTCAATTTTAAAGCATGCCACCTTTCAACATGTGTAGTGAATTCAAGAATGAACTCTTTGATTGAAACTACAAGTGTCCAAATGATCTCGAGGCACGGTCGTTTCTCATGGTCATGCTGAAAGCTTTATAAAAAAGAAATGGGAGCCATTGAATTGGTAGACATAATGGTGCTATATTAGCAAGAAGAAAAGTATTAGTGCTCTACAGCAGATAAGAAAGAAAGAGAGAGAGAGAGAGAGAGAGAGAATGATAATATGTAAGTACTTGTACCAAAACTAACTTCTCGTGACTGTTCGAGCCAAATTCCAAAGATGATTGTCCCTTTATTTCTTCCATTGAAGTTACAGACAAAATGTTGATCGTTGCTTCTGTTTAGAGAAGGAAAGTGGTCTTTTTATCATATTCCTTCTAAGTTTTTGTTTGTTTGTGAATTGCTAGTCATTTACTCTTTGCTATTTTTTTCTCTCTATTATTTGTGAAACAAGTACCTATATAGCTCTTGACAAAATTTTCAAAATCATAGAACCTCTTAAATCGACTCCACTAATGCACATGAAGAACTTAAAAGTGTATATTAAAAAAAATTGGTTAATCATAAGAACCTTTTTATTTAACATTAAATATAGTTATAAAATTGGGCAGCTAGAGTCATAATTCCTTTTTCAGATGGGGAAGAGAATGTGGTGACACCATATTATAGAAATTACTACCATTTCCATAATAATGCTTTGGAAGCTTATAAGTAATTAGATTTAACATCTTGCATTTGAGCCTCAACACCCGTACTCACAAGGTGCAAATTGACTTGTTAGAAAAGGCTTCATAAGAAGAGCAGAACCTATTAGTCCATGACCAGCCCATAAACAATCAGTTAGATTTGGCTTCAGCTTCACCCTACGCTAGTTCCCGAGGTGGAGTCTTTATACTTCTAGAAGAGGCATGTGAGTCTGGCTCCAGCTGAGCCCGGAGAGGTGGTGCTAGTGATGCTTTTAATTAAGGGTTATTTTAGGGATTTTCCCTGAGGTTTGGTGTATTAACACTCAGATAAAATGTATTAATGTAATTACAGATACCTCCCTTGCCGTTAATATAAAAATACGTATGACGTTAGTATAGAAGGGTAAATATGTAAAAGTATATTTAAATTTCAAATAATTCAAAATTTAAGCCGAAACTTTGTTGATGTCTGGGAAGTATTGACTGGTACGACCTCTTATCATGTGGTTTGCGATACTTGATGGACAAAGAAAGCAAAAATCTTACCTTTATCTTTAAGCAAAATCCAACATCAATTTCAGCTTTCTAAAGTTGTAAAGAAGCATATCGTTTTGCCCAAAACTTTATCAAGATTGAAGGAGAGTTTAGCTTCTGTTATGAACGAGATGAGTGGCCCAAGTCTTCAACGGAGTGAGTATCGGCGGCGAATGGCTTCAACCGTGACTGGAATTGGAGCGAGAAAGAGGTTAGTCCTCATTTGTGACCGTTTAAAAATGCAAATCAGATGCAGTTGATTATTTTGTTGATTCTTATTATTTTTTTTTTTTAAGAATGAGTTGATTCTAAATTACTTACAAATGAAAATGGGTTTTCGAATTTTGATTTTATTTTTTTATGCATGTTGATCTCAACAACTGTAGTCTCTGATTTCTTTTTTATGTTAGTCAATTATAGTAAGTTGTTGTTCTGATTGTTGTTCGTCTTTTTTTATTTTCTTTTATTTTTTTTAATTTTAAATATTCACTGTATTTTTCATCTTTAAAAATCTGTGTTGAATTTGCATGTTTAAATCTAGATGGCGATTTTACAAAAGCTATTTTTGGATGAAAGTACTTTCTATGAAAGCGTCTGTATAAGAGTAATTGCGATAATTTATTGAAAAACTGTTAAATTTTTCCAAAAGAAAAACATACACGGTTGAAATTCTCTCATATGCAAACCTTTTATGTAGCATATTATCTATGATTGGCTTTCTCCTGATATCTGCAAATTAAGGGTTTTGGTAACTAAATGCTTTGATACTTGATAATATTCTACTAATGAAATAAAAGAAAGCATATACACAATTACACACACACACACATGCAGTAGAGGAGACAGATAGATATAACAACAGTATCTCATGAGGCATGAGAGCTTTAGGAATCACTCTATGCAACAAACAAAACATTCACAGAGATATCTTGTAATTCTTCCGTGTATTTTATATGTAAAATAAAGTATTAATATCAGAAGAGAGAAAAGACAAAAGGAACACTCAAGAAACAAATCATTTAATGCTACACTTCCTTAGCTAAATGAATCATACACAGCTTTCCGATTTAAATTTATTTAGTTTTCCATTGATGGAAAAGCTATTTCATGGCCGTAACAAGGTTCTTCAAATCTTTATTATACCGATTTAATGCTTAATCGTTTTACTATTATAAACTGCCTTGTTGGTAGCACATAGGTTACAAAAGAGGAACTAATTAATCTGATGTTCTCATTAATAAAAAAAAAAGATTATAATCACTGTTTCTTTCATCTTATCTTGATCTATTTGGAACTGGAAGTATATCATATTTGCTTTTAGAATATATCTTTTAAAACACAACTTTAATTTGTTGGTCTATTAATTTTGTCTGGTTAAACAAGTTGGTGTTGGAGAAGAGAAAACTAGCCAAACGATAACCATTGCTCGCCTAGATCTGCATCTCCATCTCTTCTTTTTTATTTTCTTCTTTTAATTCCATTAATTCTCACTTTTTCTTCCATGATGAGACATCTCCTTCTCATTTAAATGTTTCTGTTTTTCTGGATGGTAACATAGCCGATGGATCTTCGGCCTCATAGAATTAGAATTAGCAATGCTGCTTTTTTTTTCTTTTCTAATCCTTGAACTTTAAGTTGGGTTTGGGAGTTTCAATGATTGTGCCAACCTGTGATTTTCAATACTTAGGCAGCATGGTGCCATGGCTTTGAAAAGGCTGGTAATATAAATTCTCTTCGTTTGCGGCATGTATCGTTAAAAATTTTGAGCTCATCAGAGCATGTAATGATAGGAAGCCTTCGTTGCCAATAGTAGTTTCATTCTCATATATTAAGATAATTATTTGCTTTTACACATAGAAAGATATGTACATCTTAATTCCAAATTTGTCAATTACACACAGAATTTGGAGTGTTTTTGCCTTTAAAATTTAAACCAACTGAAATCTTGCTTGATGTTCTCATCTTGAAGTAATTATTATTGATGGCATAATTTTATTTAAACTTTCATGTAGCAGATTTTAATTTTTTTAATGGTTTTTTGTTACTTATGATATGCTATTGTTTATGACTGTGGTAGCTGAAGATAAGATTGATGTAGCAACAATAATTCTAGAGTAATACACCAGCTTAAAGAAGATGTGGTAGGATGTCAATGTCAAGGATGTTTGCTTTGACAAGCCTAGACATGCTAAGGAAGTGAGAGTTTATGTCATGTTGCCATGGCTCATTGGTTGTATATTTGATTGATTGGATATGTTTGAGCTTTGAAAATTCATATGGTTGAGATGATGTTTGATCTGGATTATGTTGAATGCTTATATTGATGATTTGAATGGATGACATTAATGAAGTAGATGCAAAGATTTCTTAAGTAGAAGATGAATAATAAATTGTGCTTTGATGATTTATTTACTCGCAAAAGCCTCCATTTATAATTGTTGCTACTATTTAAATTATTAAGATTTATTTACAATGATTATGATGGCAGCTTCATTTGATTTTGAAGAGTTTTTTAAAATAAGAAATGTCAATTACTTTATGTTGATGGGTATTTTGGTCTTTTTATGATGCCGTGGTTGGAGCCATGGTTATTACCCATCAGTTCTCAAAGTTCTATTCATCAATTTATTATTTTCGTGAGAATGGTATTTTAGTAATTTTAAAGTCAACTAACGGTCAATCTAACTTATAATTAACGGCAGGGTGATGCTCGTAATTACATCAATACTTTCTCTCTCGAGGTGTTAATATGCCAAACCCCAAGGGAGGTCCCTGAAAATAACCCTTTTAATTAATTACCCGTGTTTTTGGTTTGGTATGATGGAGGCCAATTTAGTACAACAATTGTAGGTTGTCGTGAAAATCACTTTACTTTAGTGAAGACGAATAAAAATGCTCTCATTTATTTATGCAATAATACATGCATTGCTTTCATAAATAGTGTTAAAAATTATTGGTACGTTAGAGATAACGTTTCATTTTTTTTTTTTTTTTGGTTGATGCCCTTCAAATTTTATTTTTATAATATTATATAATTTGAGGTGTTAACAAGAATTAGAAATTTCCTAAAAAAAATTAAGGATTTCAATAAAAAAAAATTTACATTTTACAAGCAATAATGTATTGTAGATAATCCAAATATTTGAAGTCTTTTTAATTCTTCTAAGATATGGTCTGTACTTTTCATAACTTTTTTTTTTTTTTTATGAGAAAGTAAAGCTTTCGATTAAAGGGACTTTGAGAGTAACAACATGATTTGAACTGGGAAGTCTTCCAGCCATAGAACAGGATGCTCAAAATCTAAAGCAACTTTGGCTAGAGCGTGAGCTGAAGTGTTACACATTCTTGGGATAAAATGAATGACGATTGGCTCGGTTCTTCGGACTTGCTTGGATTTCTTTAATTGTCCACATTATTTCTGGACATGCCGCTTCTTCCTATTATTTGATAGCTCCACCACTTCCAAATCGATTCAATGATGAAAGGCTCTAACTTTGCCTCGACGGGCTGAAGACCATAAAGCACCGTCACCTCCATGCAAGCTACGTTGCCTCGTAGTTGATTCTCTCGAATACCGCTCCCACAATTTTACATTTGAATCCTGATCACCACCCCCAAACCGGCTTGGTAATTTTGACGTTTAATGACATCGACATTTATCTTATACCACCTTTTGGGGAGGGTTCCAGCTTGTAGTATTTGATTGCCTCGACAAGGCGTGACTGGTGTTTTGGTCGTTGATCCTCTTGTAAGATTCCACTATGGTCGTTGTTGCTCTTGCAAGTTATTTGCGGGCCATTTTGTTTGCCTTCCAAAATCGAACGATTTCACATACCAAATAGCCCAAAGAACGCAATAAACCGTACAAGTCCTCCTTACTCCTATTCGCTTACTGAGCACACTTAACATGTCTTGATGAGCCATCTGTTCACATCTTCATAGAAATCTGCCTTCCAGATTTTACAGCCTTTACAATCCAATAGTGCATGGAAGGGGTCTTCACCTGCAAAGGATATCTTTGACAAATTGGGTTTGGCACCATTTTTTCTTCCAGAGGTTGTCGGCAGTTGGGAGCAAATTTTTTGCAGCTCTCCACATAAGAATCTTAACCTTTTCTGGGATTTCATTTGACCAAATGACTTTCCACTGAGTTTTGGAAGCATCAGAGCAGCCTAGAATGTCTGGAGACTTTAGCTTGGCTGCCAGCTGATAACCACTTTTAAGAGAATAGGCTCCATGCTTATCATACCTCCAAATTAGAATGTCTTCCTGGGGGGTTTTCGGGAGAGGGAGCCTTACAATCCTCTCCGAGATCTCCCTGGGATAAATCTGTGCGATCTTGTCTTCTCTCCACTGGTTTCTGTCATTGATGAGGTCAGCCACCACGACCTCACTTGTTAAATTTAGAGGGGGAAATACGTTACCGCTGCCTACACTCCTCATCCAGATTTTGTTGCATACTGAGATTTTGTCTCCCTGGCCTATTCTCCACCGTAATCCCTCCTGAAGCAGCTCCCTACCCCATAAAATACTTCTCCACACGAATGAAGGCTTTGAACCGAGCTTAGCCTCCATGAAGTCACTGTGGTTTAAAGTATTTAACTTTTAAGATTTTGGCCATTAGAACTGGATGGTGCAAAGATCCTCCACCCCTATTTTGCTACAAGAGCTTGATCAAGCTCGAAAAGTCCCTGAAGCCTAAGCCCCCTCTAATCTTTGCGTGGCACATTCTTTCCCACCTAGCCCAGTGAATGCGCTTGTGATTATCAGAGGATCCCCACCAAAACTTGGCTAAAGCTTTTTCAATATCATCACATAGCCCTTGGGGGATTTTGAAAACGCTCATTGCATAAGCTGGCACTGCTTGAGCCACTGCTTTAATAACGACTTCCTTTCCTCCACTGGAGAAACACTTGTGCTGCCAACTGGACAGCTTGCTTAAAACTCTTAGTTTTACATCGTTGAAGAAGCTGATTTTTTTCCTCTCCACCATAGAGGGTAAACCCAAGTATCTCTCATGCTTTGTCACAACATTCAGACCAAAGATATGTTTGATCTCCTCCCTTTGTCCCTGACTTGTGCTGGAGCTGAAAAGCATGGAAGATTTGTCGTAGTTGAACACCTGACCCGAGGCTGCCGCATAGCAATCGAAGATGCTCTTTAAATTTTTGCAGTCAGAGGTTGAGGCCCTTGAAAAGACCAGGCTGTCGTCTGCAAACAGGAGATGGGAAACTGAAATGTCTCTGCTGAATTTTAAGACATGGATAAGGCTCTGGTTTTCTGCTTGCTCCAGCATGTTAGAAAAGACTTCACACACAATGAAAAGGTAAGGGAGAGGGGCATCCTTGTCTCAATCCTCTGTGGATGGATGAGACCTTTTGCCGCCCATTAATTAGTACAGTAGAAACTTGTTGTAGTACAAGACATGATCAAGTTCACCCATTTTTCAGAGAAGCCTAGTTTAAGCATTGTGCATTTAACAAACTCCCACTCCACTCTATCGTACGCTTTACTGATGTCTAGTTTCCGGGCTACAAGCCCTTTCTTTCTACCCTTGCTCTGTCTAATCTTGTTCAAGCACTCATAGCCTATGATTACATTATCGCGATGAGCCTATTAGGCACAAAGGCACTTTGGGTGGGTGAAACAATATCATTTAGCACTTGTTTTAGTCTATTGGCCAATGTTTTTGCATGAGCTTGTAGATAACATTACGAGGCTAATAGGCCTAAAATCGATTACATTCTTAGGCTTATTCACCTTAGGAATCGGGCGATATAAGTATGATTGGGAGCGAGGTTACCTCCCTGCTCAGACATGCAGTGCAAGTTCCGATAGCTCCCTCTTCATCGAGCGCCAATGCTTGGAAGAAACTGGAGCCATCCGGGGGGCTTCGTCAGCTCATCCGAGCTAGGGCCTGTTATTTCCTCCTCCGTGAAAGGTTGATCCATGTAGTTTGCCCTCTCCTCTGTGACCTTGATTCAGCCCAGACATCACTGCCTTTATTTGATTTGGGGCGGGTTTGATGAGGTAAATGATTTGTGAAATATCCACAAATCATCTCGCCGATGCTCTCTACATCCTCAATCCGCCTTCCGTTTTCATCTTCTAGTCCGTTAATTCTGTTTTTTCGCTTTCTTGCCGAGGCCTTTGAGTGAAAAAATTTTGTGTTTTGTCCCCTCTTCACCACTGCCTCGATATTTGCTTCAAGAAATTTCCTTCTAAAAGGATTTTGTCAATCTGATTTTCCATGTTTTGAATCTCTTCGCCCTTGTGAAAATGCCTGTACTCCGTCTTGATCTCTTCTAGCTTGTTTGTCAGCTGCTTCAACTTTCTTCTCCTTCCCTCGAACTCATTCTTGCTCCAGAGCTTCAACTCTGCCAGGGATACTTTCAATTTCTTTTTTAGCGTTTCAACTGGATTGCCTTGCTCCCAGCAGCCCGTTTCCAACCACTCTTGCGTAATGATTTCTTGGCACTTCTCGTACGAGCTCCACATATCCTCGTAATGGACTCTCGGAAAGCTTCTTCTTAAATATCTTCTTGCTGCACCCTTCTCTACTACCTCCAACAAAATTGGGTTGTGATCTGAGCTCCAAGAAATCAGATTCGCGGCTACCTTATCCTGGAAACAGCTTCTCCAACTACTGTTGCATAGGAATCTATCAAGCCTCTCCTCTATAAAATTAGAACCAAATCTCCGATTGGACCATGTGAAGGGATACCCAGTGCTTCCTAGGTTCATTAAATCGTTGTCCCTAATGGCTTCCCGAAATTCATTCACTAAATTCACTCTCCTATCCCTCCCCCCTGATTTTTCATTTAGGTCTAGCACCTTATTGAAATCACCAAAACACAACCAAGGCAAAGAGGATAGAGTAGCTAACCTTCTTAAAAGTTCCCACGTATGCTTATTTTATTCCGATTCCGGGTGACCGTATACTCCCGAACATCTCCAGTATATGCCATTCTCACTATGAACAACTGCATCCACATGGTGATTACTGTAAGATTTTATTTCTACTGTTACTTCGGAGCTCCACAACAGGGCCAAACCTCCTCCCAAACCTTCTCTACTGACTGCAAAGCAATTCTGAAAATTCAATTTATTTGCTTTCTCTTGCATTTGCTTCACCGTCATCTTTGTCTCGCTAAGAAAAAAGATTTTCGGCTTGTGCTCTTGCAAGAGGTGCTGGGCTTCGCGGAACGTTCGGTCTTTCCCCAGCCCCCAAACGTTCCAGCTCAAGAGATTCATAATTGTCATGGGCCGCCCACCACGATATGTCGTTTGCATTGTGTAGCTCCTCCCTGCCTTCCCCATTCTCGTTCTCGAAATTCAGTTTGTATGTTTTTGCTTTCCAAGATTGAGTGAGTGGTGAGTTTTTGTCATTGATAATTTTGCACCTCTTTGCCTTCGGGCTCTCCCATTCCATTGCACTACAGAGCCTTTTGAGTTTTATTGGTCCCTCGTTTGTCTCCATCTTAGTTTTCACCTTTCGGGCTTGGCACTTCCACTTCTTTTTCCTTGGTTTTGTTTTCTCCATTCTCGGCCCATTGTCTATTTTTTCCGTTTCTAATTCGAGTTGGGCTGAAGTCTCAGAAGTTTTTTTATTCTGGCCCATATCCATTATGATCTCATTTTGTTCTTTTTCTCCCCATTTTGGATCTCCCGCGCTTTGTAGATTTTCTGAATTTTTCCCTTGTGAGCCTGTACCCTTCTCTTCTCCGTTCCCGCTTTTGGTTCCCGCTCTTGTGGCCACATCCCAATAAACTGTGTCATCAGCGACTGCACTGTTGTGTTCATTACGTTTTGCCTCCAGCTCTCTGAAGCCTGTCACCCCTTGCATTAAATGCAGCTCAACCACCCTCTGAGTCTGGTCTATTATTTTGTTCGAACTATCCAAATCCAGATCCGGCAAGTTTCGGTTGGGCCCTTCATCACGACCCGAGACATTAGTTCTGTCTTGCTCATTCCCCTCTGTGCCGCTGTTTTTTCTTGTTGGGGTTGAGAGATTTGTGTGTGGTTTGTTAGAAGCTGAGTCCCAACGATCTTTCCCTCTGCTCTGTTTTAGTCGCTCCGTGATGGTTGTTGCTTTGAGCCAGGGGCCGTAAGCTAATTCATCATTGGATTGAGATTTATAATGGACACACTCCCTATACTGGTGTCCTATTCTTCCGCAACAGAAGCAAAAATCTGGCAGCCGTTCGTACATCACCCGCATGGGGATGTCTTCTTCCCCCTCCCCCTCCTGTTCAAGCTCAATTATTTTCTTCAGCGGTCTCGTAATGTCCACTGAAATTCTTAATCTCAAGAATTGTCCAATACATTCTCCTGCTGCATCTGTCTCAACTTCTTCGACCTTCCCGATAGCCTCACCCAACTCTGTTGCCATTTCTTTGGTCATACACATAATGGGAACATCATGAATTTGGACCCAAAAAGAAGAATGGCTGAAATCTTGCTTTTTTATGTCCCCTATTCCAACTGGTTCAATAAGCACGATAAGTGGCTCGTCAAGTGCCACGCCCTCGCTACAATGCTCCTTTTGTCTGCCTCCGAACCAAATTTAAACATGAATGTATTATCGCCAAGACTTTCTATCTTGACTTCTCCGGAAGTTTTCCACACTCTCTGCATGGCGATCCTTAAGCCCTCGATGTTAACTCCCCATGTGTGGATCACTCTTCCTATCAAGCAACCCGCTACTATCTTTTCCCCCTTGACTTTCATTTTGCTTTTAAATGCAACTCGTCCTTCTTCCTCGTCACTTAACTTTATGGCTCTACATCTCCTTATTAACTCTTCTGGCTCCATTTATGAAACTCAAGCACACCACAAGCTCAGG
Source organism: Citropsis articulata (assembly GCA_030449925.1). NCBI lineage: Eukaryota > Viridiplantae > Streptophyta > Magnoliopsida > Sapindales > Rutaceae > Citropsis > Citropsis articulata. Next base: position 2,066,217 of record JASUUH010000077.1, read on the forward strand.
TTTGGATGGTAGCTGAGCTTTAATTGCTCTGACGTGATGGCTCTAACAGAAAAATAAGGTGGGGAAACAAATAACAACACAGGAAATCTTTTGTAAGAATGACAATAAAACAAACACCCACTTGGGGCGACTTTAGAGAGTCATGACGACTCTACTTTATTCTCCCATCTTTCTAAGTTTTCAGAGAAAACTTTGAAAGAGAGAAGACTAATACCTTCTAGAAGATACTTGTACTCTTCATAACTTAAAAGGTCAATGAGCCTGCGATTGAAACATATTATATAAATGACAAATGTATTGTGTTGTAGATCATGTGCATGTATTATAATTTATAAAGATCTTATTTAACAAATAATGGATTCCGATTTGCATAATTGAATGATCAAATGTTTAATGATACATTGCGTGGGTGGGCTCTTGATCCAGATGGAATAGACTCATGTCTGTCACGGGTTCCGATTGTCATTGTATAATTGGATTCTGATTGCATAATTGAGCGATCAAACGTTTGCATCGTTGGATTAAGATCATACGCACACAACTAACAAGACAAATATTCCAAACTGGGGGGGGGGGTGGGGAAAGAAATAAAGATCTTAATACACGTAAATGATCAAATTACATCTATTAATCTTGTGATTGGAAAATGACAATCATGAATCATCGCCTATATAATATGGGCCCACATCTATGCCCTTCTTTAGAAAAAATGTTCAAATAATCAGGACCCACATCTATGTCCTCCTTTACAAGAAATGTTCATCGTACGGTGTATTAAGCATGACATCAATTGTTTGATTGCAGCCTTATTTGGCGTATATTCGCTTTGAGTGATTATACAACAACAAATTTTCGTATAAAGTATAAATTTATTTTGTATAAATTAATTTAGTATTAATTTATTAGTTGAATAAAAATATAAAATAATAAAAATAAATTATGTGGACAAAAAGATATTTAATTCAACTAATTTCATTATGCTACATTAATTTGTACAAAATAAATTTGTATAAGAATTTATTGTTATATTATTACTCATTCTCTTTTGTACGCTGAAATTTTTTTTTGCCAAATACTATGCTATTATAATTGTACTGATTAAGTACACCCGCTAATTGCTTTGAAAATATATATATATATATATATAAAATACCACAGTATGACCAATAGTATTGGGCGAGCCCATAGGTAGGCGAAAATTAACATATATAAATCCTTATACGAGTGAATACTAGAGTAGGGCCTTTGACACCCTCAAAATTTCTCATAAAACCCCTTTCAATGAAATTACCTAAATAATAAAAAATTTAACTAATTCATTTTTATTTTGAATGCAAATTCAATTAAAGTTATAATTATTCTTTTAAAAAAAATTTTTTACACCGACCCATTTTATAATTTATATTTTTAGTATAGATTTTAATTAAACATATTTTCTTGGAGAAAACTATTAGAGTTTAGAATTATGAATTAAACTATATAATAAGGAGAAAATCATTTCAGATTTTAGAATTTTTATGTATATTTTCATAAATAAAAAAAACTCAAAAGAAATACTCATTTGAAGGTGAAATTTTACGTGACAATTTTCGATATGGGCTTCTATTTTTAAATTAAAGCAAGGATATGGGTTTACGAGCATTTTGGATGGGTGTAGAAAGTTCCACTCTTAACACGGGGTCTGGGTTTAAGAGGTTTTCTTTACTTTTGAGCCCAATTCGGACTTGATTCTATTTGTTTCGTCGACTCAATTTTTAGAGCGTGCGAGGAATTTGATCTGCTGAAACCCGACCTAGCATAAGGGATAGCTCCTTTTCGTTCATGCGAAAAGATGTTCGATTTTGAGCGTACATTAGTGAGATAAGATGTCTCTTTTTATTTTTTTATTTTTTTTAAGTAGATTCATTCTATAGTAAGTCCAATATATCGAAGTTGCACTATAAAAGAATTATTTTGTCCCTACCAAATATGAGGCGACCCCCAAAAAAAAAATTATTTTGTTCTCATATATTTTTTTATTGTAAATATTGGTTTATTAAAGTAATATTACACTTACCAAATATCATAATTTTTTTTCTTATTCCAAGTGGAATGACATTAATTCAATGACAGAGATATATTAACAAAAATTTAAAGTTACGAAGGCATATATTTCAACGAATGAATTACACTCCATTTCTTGAGATTGATAAATTGAAATACTACTTAAAAGGTGTAATCATTTTGAAAGACTCTTGTTACCACCGAAAGCACTTTAATTTATTTTTTCACCTGTGCTTTAGGGTTATTTGGGCAAAAAAGGTAGAAAACATTAAAGCATTTAAGAGAAGCACTTGTGACAAAAATAGTATTTCCAAGACTATAAATTTTAAAAAAAAAAAAAACCTCTTAAAAGCACTTTTAAACACAACTAAAATCTCCAAATAAAGCACTTTTAAGCACTTTAATTTACTTGAATAAGCTTTTGTTTTCTTCCATTGTTTGATTGCACAAAACCATTATTATGCTTTCTCATCACAATCCTTTGATATCTCATGTTTCTTTAATAATATATATCTTAATGGTTAGTAATCAATTCATAATGGATAAAAATGATTAGTTGCAAGATTCTCATTGACTAATGAAAAATAAAATTCAAAATCTATATGTTTAAATCCAACTCGAATTCGTTCATGTCTACTTCATCTCCTCTACTCGCTAATACTTTGTACCATGTTAGGTTTTATCTCTACGTAATGTAAAGTGTCTTCATGTCACAAGTTTGACGAAAATGCTTACCGGCCCAAATTTTTAATCACATTAATATCAAATATTGCTGCGGCTAAATTTTGATTGATTGTTCCCCTCTTATACTCAACCATACAATCCAAGCACCATCCATGTCGATTTTCCCATGCAGCCTAAATACTTTTGGCCTTTCTTGATCTTTCTTTTAATTGAAACTTCCTATGGAGTCAGCATTGCGTCTGCTAGGCAAATGGGTATGCAAAATTCTGACGATGCCCCAACTCACTTAAACTTTTTTCGAGCTGCATTAAGAGGAAGGCAAAGGGTTTTATCATGAGCTAATGATCCTAATGCCTGTTTGGATCGCGAGAAGAACCCGTGGGGTGGCGACACGTGTTGTTTTCGACGGTTCTGTAAAGATACATTGAAAGATTCAAACAACTGTGGGGGTTGTGGCAAGGCTTGTGGTTACGGGCTTGTTTGTTGTGACGGAAAGTGTGTTGATGTTCAGAACGATCCTCGGCATTGTGGCTCTTGTTTTGAAGAGTGTGCTGGGAAGAATACATGTGCTTATGCAATGTGTGATTATGGTGGCTGACTGGCTGATTGATGATGATGATTGATTCATCAATAATAAACTCCAGTAAAATTTAAGTTCACTTGTGATGGCTCTAGCAGGAATTTGGTGTCAGGTTTGTGTCGGTATGTATCATGCAAATAAGAAGTCTTGTGCTTCGAAATTGTGTCAATATCTATCATCTGCTTTACCCTTATTTTCTTTGGATGCATGCATTTCATTCAAATAATGCGTGCCAATGGATCTTTGTAAAAGACAAATATTTGTCTGATTACTGATTGGAAAAGTTTGAAATTAATGTGGGTGATTCATCCTTGTTGGGTTTGAAAAAAAAAAAAATAAATGGTGTGGTACACGATTTGGGTGAATCAATCTCCTACAACTAATGTGAGCAGAAAAATCTCCTCCAACCAATGTGAAATATTCGATCTTTGGAATAATTATCAGGATATAAATAATTACTGATCAGAAATATCAACAGTTGCAGTGTAGTATATAAAAAAAAAAATGTGGGTGATTCATCAGAAAGGTTAAAAATCCATCACCGTATCAATATGACTGTGGTACTGATCATTGAAAAGTGGGACTGCAATGGAACAACTCTGTGAACCAAAGAGCTGTTTCCATTTTTTTTATTGCATGTCCTTAATTTTTTGTTACAAATATCAAATTTTCATTATACTATATTAGAGTATTTCTAAATACTCTTCAAATAAGATTTTATTATTTATTTAAAGAGTAATACCAATATTTAAGACTTAAAAAAAATTCTAATTAAGATTTTTTAAATAAGAAACGATTCTCTCTCTTCGATTTTATAGAATTACTTTTCCTCTCTTTAATTTATATTTGATTAAAATAATATTAATTTATTTATATTTGAAGAGATTTTTAGATAATGATATATCTTTTTATTCTTCTTTTTACCACATAAGTAAACAAATAAATATTTAAAGAGTAAAATTAATAAAAAATTTTAGAGATACTCTAATACCCCTCTCTATTTTGCCTTTTTTATTTATTGTATGCATATATTAATAATTTTTTCTAAAGTTTTAATACACACATTAATTTTAAATTTTGTAGTGTGGAAATTTTTGAAAAAACACGGAAAGTATTACTATATTTATGCACCTTAATTTAAAAACCTGATAAACAGGTTTAAACTTTCTGCAACTTTAAAATCTCGGAATTAGAAAACTACTAATATACACACGCACGTTACACGTAACATCCTTCTGTTGAAGACTTTTTCTTGGCTACTTTCATGTGGTCCTTTCAAATATGAGAGTTGTACTTGATAGTGACGACGCAACAACTTTAACGTCATATAATTAATTATATATTTAATAAAATTTTTAGGTTTAATTAAAACATAATGTTATTCAATAATGCATACACCATGGACATTGAACATTGCTTCCGGGCCTCTCCAAGTCCAAGCTATGACAAAATGATTCAAATAAACTTAGTATTCCCAATTTATTTTATGGTAAATTTCAAACTTATCAGTCATATATACATATATATATATATATTAGTAAGTTTTTGATTTAAAATCTTAAAGTACGGGAAAAATTCAAGAAAATTTTAAAACTGTACAATTTTAAAGACTTACAGTTTAAGTCTTTTAAATTATGTGGTTTTAAAAATTTTTCGAACTTTTTTGTATTTTAAAATTTCGAACTGAAACATTTTTAATATATATATATATATATATTCACTTCATTGCGATCTCATCCTATCGTTTAACAATTATTTAATTTAAAATTTGAATGATACAATTATCATAGCATTGCGATACTAAATTGTGTCAAGCCATACAACTGTTGATATAACCATGTCATTATGTCACAAGCAATTATAAAAAAGTGAATTCCAAGTTTTAGATCCAAACTTGTCAGCGATGGTGCATGTATTGTGATTATTATATGCATTGAAGTAATCATGAATCTACAGATCACCAGAATTTTAAAATTCCCCCTTTCTAAAGTAAAAGATTACGTCACAATAATTCGTAAAATGGAAAAATGACCAAAATCTTTTGATGTGGGATCAAATCATTCCATCACCATCGGTGGCTCAGTCGGGCCCCAAGCCCTAGCCCTGCAATTTAGGAGTGTACACGGATTGGATTTTACGGATCGGACATCAATTTATATTCAATCCACGATTCTACAGATTATAAATTTTTAATTCAATTCAATCTACGGATTAGTTAAATTCAATCCAAATCCAATCCATACGTCTGTGGATTGGATGTGGATTTGACCCAATCCATATCGATCCATCATTTTATGGATTGGTCTATGGATTAAAATTTTTTTATTTTGTCCAATCCACGAACTAATAAAATAGAAAAAAATCTAATATAAAAATAATTTTATTATTTAAATAAAGCTAAAATAATACATTAAAAATTTAAAAATACAATACACTCTAGAATAATACATTCAAAATTTCAAAATATAACACATCAAAATTAATTGTTCAAATAAAGTTACAATAATACATTTAAAGTTGCAAATTATGATACTCTAAAAAGAAAAATGTCCGCTACCAATTTATATTTCGTACTTTAACTTGAACAAAATACATATAATTCAAATAAATAACAAATAAAAAACTTTTATTTAATAAAATATATAATAAATATTTACCCTTACCATCGCATCAAATCTGTCAAGCTTCATCAAATATATTCTTATCATCTCCCAAAATCTCTGTACATCAAATCTTTGCCTTTTGATTATTTAATCGTTTTATTTGGTGACTGTATATTTATATATTTGATTATTTAATTATGTTTTATTTTATATTATTATTGGGTAATGGGCTAATGGGTAAGATATGTTATGATGGTTATGTAACTATGTAATGACACATTTATAATATTTTTTAATTAATTAAATAAATATTTTTTTTTTACGGATTTACATAAGTAAATCTATATCCAATCCATCGATTGCGGATTTTTTAATTTTCAATCCGATCCAATCCACGGATCCACGGATTGGACTTTTACGGATCGGACGGATTAGGTGGATCGGATTAGAATCTGTACACCCCTACTGCAATTTGCATCTCCAGCGCTTTTCTTTAGGATAGCAAAATGTTAAATCTGTTCTTTAATTAGTTCATCGGGTTAATTATCTTTAAGTGACATTTATTTTGATAAAATTTAAAAAAGTGATATATATTTTAAAAATATTTGATCAGGTGATATTTTGTTAATTTTTGCAGTTAACTTTAACATGATAGACAATTAGTTACAAAAATGATGTAGCTATCTCTAAAAATTAGTTATAAAATAATATTTGTAAAACCCTACAATTAGTTACAAAACAATATTTCTGCCCTTGCTCACTTATTTTTAATTTTTTTTATTTTTTAAATGAAAAAATAAAAAATGAAATCTAAATCTAATTAACAGGAGAGTTAAATCAAATATTCAAAAAAAAAATTCTTATTGAATCAGGTTGATTTATGAACATAAAAAAGTAGAACTCTTATAAATTATAAAGTATTATATAAATATAATATTTTTTATCTCCTTGACTTTATGAAAAAATAAGTTTCTTTTTTTAATTTTACCCTTACTCCGTTAAAATTAATAGCAAAAGTCAGAATATTACCTAATTGAGTATTTTTAAAACATTTATTATCTTTTTAAAATTTATGAAAATATGAGTGAGTAAAAATAATTGATCCTTTCTCAACAATGTGTAGGCAGTAGGCTCCCACGTGCCTCCATGATATGTACAAGTCAAAAATATCCTTGATGACTTTTGTTGACAAAAGCTGCCCATTTTTTGTCACCCAACGGGGTCTATATTAGTGTATCCAGCGATATATACACGGCATGGCTAGCCTAGCTATTCTTATAAATAGTTTGATTGTACGTATAGTAATATCCTCATATAATATGAATTATTTTAATCTGATTGAAATATCAATCTTAAAAAAAAAAAAAAAGAACCCTTAATTTTCGTCACAAAAAATGTGAAATTTCGGGTTAGCATGTTTTTTTTTAATCTAATTCTGTGAGATCTTGTATTCTGCGAGATATTCTGATTCTTTATTATAACAGACGTCAGCGATATTTCTGATCGGATGAATATAACTTATATTATTAAATTACATAAAAGTACGCGACATATGGCGCCGGATGAATATAATTGGGACTTATACATTACATTAAATTCTATAAAGTACATGCCCAGACAGATGGCCCTCACAAGGGAGAGAAGTCTCTACTCCACTAACATTTATAAAAGAGAAGAGTGTTAATAAATATTTAGTCGCAATCTTCCTCGCGGAGGAAGTCACTCTTCCTCGCGTTCTGAGAAGAATGTTAATAAATATTTAGTCACACATCTTCACTCGAAGGAGGAGTTCTCTTTCCTCGCGTTCTACAGAGAAGAATGTTAATAAATATTTAGTCATCTTTCGCCATGAAGGAGAATCCTCTTCATTTCGCGTTCTGAAAATAATATTAATAAATATTTAATTTCCATAATATTTTGTAATTAAACTGATGGATCGCGTCACAAACTATCATATGTATATAAATCATTAGAAATTTTGAAAATAATACGGCATCGTTTCTGAAATCATACGTAAATAAAAACTGAATTGTATATGTGGTCCAATCTCTTTTCAATTTCCACACGGTGCAGCCACCGAGCACAATCTGCCAGGTAATAACTGGGAAGCACTATTCTAGCAATGACCAGGAAGATTTCTATACACGCCTGATGCCTCCACCTTCAAAAGACATAAATAACTATCCTTTAATTTATTTTTTTAAATAATTTTCTTATTCCTTTAGTTACTTTTTAGTTCTAATTTTCGTATTCAAATTTGTATTATATACAATGAACCAAAGTACATTGATTTTTTTTTAATGAACTATAATCTACAGACATTTAAAATTTAAAATTTACTGAGAAGTTAAATTTATACACTATAGAGTTCAAACCAGAAATCTACCATCCTTAACCATATCTTTGATTTAAAATTCAAAATTCGACAAGACACCTACTCCTCCAAGAGCCCGGTTATACTTATATATAGTATTAGGGAAGATTGTCCATTTTCTTTATACTGAAATTAATATATACTATTTATTCCACATTATTTCATAATATCTAAAACCTCATTGATATCAAAGAAAAGAAAGGCAAAAGTGCGTTAAATTAATTATTTTCTAAATAATTTATATTAAAAATATAAAATATATATTTATTAAAATAAAATATCTTTTTTTATTCACAATGACATATATATTTTTTATTTTTTATAATAAATATGAGTAAAAATATATTTAAAAATACGTTGTTAGGAGTTGAAAATAATAAAAAGTAAGTGATATATATTAATTTTAATAGGAAAGATTAGGTAATCTCCCTAATATTTTAATTTTAGTCAAACGTCTCAAACCTTGCAGCAATAACAAAAATAAATAATTCAAATTTTAAAAATGTAATCCGTAATAAATTATTAAGAAAATGTACACACTGTAAGAACCAAAACCACAGGGAACTTCATTTGAAGTACTCCCAAGTCCCAACTCCCAAGCCAAGCCTTTCTTCTGTGTGTATAAAATACGGACATCGAGTCACTTTTGATCCCAAAAGCGGGTTAAGAAAAGAGTAGCTAAAAAGAAAAAGAAAAGAAAAGAAAATATAGTTTTATTTTCTTCCACAAACCGTCCCCCACTCCTTGTTTTATTAACAAGCCAAGCTCACATTTTCACATTCACTTTCTCACAACAAAAACACACACACAGCAAAAACACAAAACCTTTCACAAAGCAAAAGCAATGATAGAAGAGAGACCACACGGCGGCCCGCCCCACGGGGTGTTACTGGCAGTGGTCGTCGGCATCGTGGTGCTGGTTCCGTTCATTATCGGCGACTCCGGGGAGGCCATAACTGAGTTCATAGCCGAGCTTTTGAGTCCAGTGGGGCTTCTCTTGCTCCCCATCATCTTGCTTCTCACGATCCAATTCCTCTCCTCCGATCGCGGCTCGTTTGTCAACAGCATTTTCTTCACCGGCGAGCCCGACACCATTCACAGGGTCAGCGGGTCCCCGGTCGGCGTCGCGCTGTTTCTCGTTTTGATCTTGCTCTTGCTCTACAATCGCGTTTCGATCTTCGGCGGCGATGACGACTCCGGTGATTAGTTTTGTTTGTTTCACTTGGATCTGTGGATTTAAAATTTGGTTTTATGTTTCTGTGTTCATTTTCTGATGTACTTAGTTTTTGATACTACGTAGAAAGTTCATGGGGTTTTAAGGGAAGGGTTTTCTGTAATTTCACGTAAATACCCAGGTGTTGAATGGTAATATAGTACGGGGATATATTCACGTAATTGCGACTGAGTTTTCTAATTTTGAATGACATAACTACCCTTGATGTATCCCGACATTTCAGTTGCTAATTGTTTGTCATGCCAGTAATAGGGGTATAATCGTCTTTTAGATGTGCAGCGGCGCCACCGTCGGTGACCGGTGTTTAAGTTTAACAATGGTGTGGCTTTCTTTTTCATCTCCTTTTCTTTTTGTCGTATATAGAGATTCTTTTTGTGCCATTTGTATTAAAATTATTGTCTATTTGAACCTCGATTTCTTTGCAATGGCACGTGGGCACGTGGAGCTCTGTTTCTTTTCACGTTTTAAACCATTATTTTGATGACGTGGTGGCAAGTTTGCATGGTCAAAAGAAGAGTAGAAAAGAGGTTAAGCGCAACATTCAAGTCAAGTATTGAAAGTTCAAAATCAAAGTACTGGCATAGAGTCTAAAGTAACTGGCGTGTGGGTGAAAAAGCAGTAGCGCAGTTTAACCTGAACCGAAGGTGGTATTATAGTCCTTCCGTGGAAAACTAGGGGCCCGTGACAAACTGGCCACAATCTGAAATGAATTTTCAAGTTGTTGTCCCTATAGTATTATGTAACCTCGTAGATAATTTTTTTCAATCAAGATATCATCATATTAAGGAACCCCTAAGTTACAACAATTGTAATGTACCGTCACTCACAGCAATAATGATAGGTGGGTCTCACGACCACTATTGTTGTGAATGGCGTACATTACAATTATTGTAACGTAGAGAATCCTCACATTAAAATTAAAAATAAGTTAAAAAATAATAGATTAAAGAATAAAAAAACATATATACTTCAATACAATATTTCAATGTAATGTATATTTTATTTTATAATATATTAAAATTTATTTTTATTTTTATTTTTTAACTTATTCTGAATTGAATATAGTCAGAATCATTAATTAAAAGCTCATTTCCCATCATCTAATCGTCCACTGCATAGACAAATATCATAAGTTTTATGAAAATTAGAAGTGATAAAACGAGTCATTAGGTCGTGTTTGTGTTACATCAATTTTTTTCTAACTCAAACACGATCTATTTTATAATCGTATTAAAATATTAAATGTCAAATTTGGCACAAAAAAAAAAAATAATCGAGTTACCCAACAGACCAACACACCCATTTAATAATAAGATAAACGTGTCATCCAACATGATACACCAAGTAGCTCGCTAAATACGTATTTAACACGATTTAAGTCAAACACTGGACACCCATTTTATATAAATTACACTCATTTATATCTAAATAGTATTATATATTGACACTATAAAATATACATGTCCACCAAAATATAATATATTTATACTACTGGAGTTTAAATATATTTTGAATTTTAAAAAAGGAAACACTATTTAGATATTCATCATTTACCCAAAAAAAAAATCATGTCAAATATTTGAATTTTAATGACAAGATTTTACAAATTAATTTAGAATTAAAAACATAAGTATATTTTAATACAATCAGCTTTAGTTAACTATTTAAGGCCTTTGTTATGTTACATTATCATATAACATACATGATGATGTAACAGCCGTTAGATTTCATCCAACGGTTGTGAAAATATAAGATGAAAAAAATCATATTATTTTCACAATCATTAAATTTTCATCCAACGGATGTTACATCATCATGGATGATGTAACATAACAATTTTCACTTTTTAAAAATCATGTCATCAACCAAGTAAACAGACTAAAAAATTAAACCTAACCTAAAAGGGGGAAAAAAAATCATGTTGACGCAAGCCAAACCTATTTAATAATTGTGTTTGACTGTCACAAACCAAATTCATTTATTCATGTCGACTAAATAGATTGTGTCAAATTATGCCAAGTTGAATGAAAATGAAAGACATCCTGAACTAAGAGAAAGGATTTTGTTTAGCTATAAGCAGTTTGCATAACCATCAGATAACTGTATCAAAAGTTAGTTTAAGTAAACTGCAAGCAAATTTAAGCTTAGTTTAAGTAAACTGCATGCCTCATTACCTAATGAAGGTGCTACCGGCCATCCTGAAGGAAAAGCAGCTCCCCACCAACAGGGCGAAAAAGGAAAGTTATGGTGAACGATCACAAAATTTCAATATTCATTGGAGGATAGTATCCTTCACCGGTTAACATCTTTGGAGCCAAGATACATAAAAGTAGCTTAATGAATCTAATGTACTAATAAGATCAAAATACTGACATATGACACAAAATCTCAATGAGAAGGAAACAAAGGCCCACAATGAAATCTAAAAGATTTCCACCAATCTAAATAAAATGTTGCAGTCTCATCATTTTTGCTAAACATTCTCAGCCTCGTCCTAGACATAAAACAGAGAAGCTGTGAACAAAACTGCAGCACACTACCCTAATCATCATATTATCGAAATAGACATGAACGGGCATTAAATGGGTGTTTGAAAACCCTCCTTGCCACTTTGGCATATCTTGAAAACCAGTCAGCCATCAAGGGACCCCTTTGGCAGAGAGGTCTGTGGCTTTTGAGCATTTTCCGGAATGAAAAGCAACTGATAGGCCTGGGTCACCTCTTTGGAACTCAACCCCACAACTTGTCTGATCTACCAACCATTTACTCTTGGGTCCAGGCTCGTCATTCATATTCTGTCAATTAACATTTCCCAGATTCTAGCCTTATTACTCTGCGCAATCAAGAAACAGTAAGTGTTAATCCAAACAACAAGAGTAAATTCAAAAAATAAGTTTGTATTATCATGCCGACAAGAAAGAGACATACATGGACCCATGTGGTCCAAAGCCTGCTGAAAATAATGCACTACACCAAGGATTGAAGCAACACACAGTAGTAACCAAAATTTCACCATGTACCCAATAGTAACTATCTCTTTGAGAGCTATGACCTACCTACATTCTTCATCATATATCTGAGTTCAACTTTTCAAGTGATTGTTCATAGCAAGGCAAGGAGAAAATCCGCCATTCTGCGTTAATTGATTTGTTAGTTCTCATTTGGGATCAAAAGCTGACCTCATTGTAAGTTATAGATTTGCTATTACCGTCATACATTCTTCATCATATAATTGAGTTCAAGCGACCATTCACGGCAAAGCCAAGAGAAAATCCCCATTCTACATTAACTACTAGTTTATTTCTCATTTGGGATCTAAAGCACAACCTTATTACACAAGTAGCCTGGTTTTTCTGCCAAAAGAACAAATGCCGAAGGAACTCAATTCAAAAGCTTGTTTTCCCTCTCGCCAATTGTCTTACAATATGGTGAGGGTGGCATCAGTCTCCAAATTTAGAGAACAGATAAATTAGTATCAACTTATAAAATTGGTTAGTTGCACCAAAAAAATTTTGAAAACACGTATTTTGTGTGAAACTAGAAGGGAAAATCAGGTACAGCTTCGCATCTCCTTCCTACACTAACTGAACACCTACTATTTGGACTTATGGAGATATTCAACATCATTGCACAGAGTTCACACAATAGAATTATATATGCGAAGGAGCTTACCTTCATGCTAGTCCAGATTCTCTAGTTTATTACAATGTGGTGTTGGCAGATTCTTATTCCAATGACGCTTCTGGAGCTCTACATGGCAATACCGCCAAAGCAAATTTCTGTAATCCTTGATCACGTTGTCCTCGATAACAGCACGAGCAGAACTACCATGAGGAAAGTTCTCCTCAAATGATGATGATGATTTGACATAAAATTCTATTCCATGCTTTTCAGTTGTCCTAGGAATCTGATAATTAAAATTCCGATGCAAAGAGTAGTCTGGCTCAGAATAGGGAAGGTAAGCAAGCAAGAATATCAGCAAAAATGGCAAAATCTGAAGAAGGAACACAAAATTAAGTCCAGATCCATGAAACTCCTCCCTCTCTTGGCTTCTCATCCCTCTAGTTCTATAAACACGAGTTGTTCGAAACATATCTTGTTGACCAAAGAATGACCTGAATATCTCATCAGGATCTAATTCATCATCAAAAAAGTCATGCTGAGCTCTTCTCCTCCTTGGCCTAACGTTATGCCGCTGGATATGCTCAAATTCATCAACAAAACCTACATGATCATAATGCCTTCTTGAATCATCATCACTCAAGCACTTAAACGCCTTGCACACTTTCTTAAATGCTTCCTCCGAACCTGGTGCCTTATTCTTATCTGGGTGAACTTTCAAAGAGAGTTTCCTATATGCCTTCCTAATCTCCTCAACCGAACAACTTCTCTCCACACCAAGAATCGCATAATAGTCCCTGTTCCTCTTAATGTGCCTAATCAACTCAACATGCTCTTCCGTATAACTCCTCTCCCCACTCAAACCCTCACCAAGTTTCTCCAAACCAGGCTTACTCCTTTGATCATCAAACCGCTTCTCATCAGCAGAAGACACATTTGGCTGGGGGTCAGCCAAACCAAGCTTCTCGCAAGCAGCCAAAACCTCATGAACAGACAAATTACCGTTCAGCCGTTGCGCAATTTTGATAAATTTCAACGCCCGTTGTTTATTACCAGACGCAATCGCTTCTTCAGCGATACGAATGCATCTCAAAGCCTCATCTTTGTTACTATCCATAATTCATCCAGCACTCGCCTCAAGACATTCCAATCAATTACTCAGTTCTATCAGAATTAAAGGAAAAGCAAATTAATACTTAATATTTTTAAAATATTATGCGAATATATTAATAGAACGATAGTACAATAAATCCAGGCATGTAATTTCGAGAATTTAGGTTAATGATAAATAGAATTAGCATGAGATTAAGACAATTCAATAACAGAAATGAGATTTACCTGATACAGATATCGAATCGAAGTGTCGTGACAGAGAGAGGATTCAGGAGAAGCGGAGCGCAAGGAGATGCGACGCGAATTATGTATTTATTGGTATGCCACGTCATCTGTGATTTTGGTCATGCTTCAAATGGGAGCATGCCACGTCAGACTGCGAACTGGTTAAATTGTCTCTTAAGTATTCTTCCTGGATTTTACTAAATAGTTGGATTAATCCGAAAAAGGAAAAGTGTACTAAAAAATATTTATTTTTCTACAATTGTTATTTTCAGTAATTTACAGAATACGTCTGAATAAGAGTTCATTCAAAGGAAGTTTTTTTTTTTTTTTTTTACTTTAATAGCTTAGAAGGATCATTTTGAGTAATAATTCAAGGTAAAATGGTAGGCCGAATTGATACAAATCAATCACAGTTCAACGGATATATGATGCAAAATTTTTATTAAAATTAATAATGAATCAGAAATGTGTCCTACTATCTAAATAACAAGAAATTAGAGTTTAAAACATTACATGTTTTGGTTTACAAAATCCAGTAACTTAATACATTATACATGTGTCAGAGTTAGCATATACACAACACGGGTGTATTAAGGCTTATGCCCAGATATGGGGAAAAAAAAAAAAAATTACAAAGACATCAGTTGTCATCATCTGAATCAAAAGCCTTTCTACTTCTCAAAGATTCCAAGATATCTAAAGGCCGATCATTTCGAGCACGGGTTCCTCCTTGGGTAGTCTTGAGTTTAGGCACGCTCATGGAACTGAGTGGTGGTGTGTTTGTGTGAGCTTCCTTGAGCACAGACCGAGCAGTGGCTGCTGCAGCAGCTTGAGCTGCATGATCTGTCTTGGCTGATTCGTACTTCTGCATATCATAAATGAGTTCTTTTTGAAGCAGTTTATCGGCAACCAATATGTCATCAATCTCATTTTTGTAGTCTTTGAGGATAATTCTCAGGCATTCCATTAGTGAGCCTGTGAGGGGACTGTTCTTGCTCTCTAGTAATCTTTTTAGTTCTATGAAGATGGGGATGGTGTTTTGGATTAGCCCTTTTCTTACTGCTTGTGTAATAGCTCTTCCTTTAGCAGCAGCAGCTGATGCTCCAGCTTCTGCGGCTTCTTCCTCTATTTCTGCAGTCGCGGATGCTGATCCTCGGGTGGGAGTAATCCGAATCTCTTTGCAGGCAAGAATTTGGAAAGCATCCTGCTTGGAAACAGGACAAAACTCATTTTCATTTTGTTACATAACATATGCATACTTGCAGTTTATGACTATACAAGGGATTAGTACCTGTAGAACGGATTGCCCAGTAACATCTTCAATATTGAGCATGCCGTCTGAGACTGAAGCAAGAATCTCTGCACACAACTTTGCAAATGTGGCTAAAAGGTGCTCTGGAGCCATTTGCTTCAGCAGAGAGACATAGATGTGCATTCTTTTAGACCTGGATCGTTCATCATTTCCCCTGGAAAGAATGATACATGCATGGTAATGACTGAGCATCTCAGCTGCAGAGCTACCTAGTTGCTAAATATAATGACATCTACCTGATGGAAAACAATTGATGTTCAGTTCGTGAACCCTTGGAATCATTGTGACCAGTATGGGCATGGCAATCATTCAGGACAAAAATGGCTTCCACAAAACTGTTGTAAGCTAGAAGTGGAGCCTTGGCTGCAATCACATTGTACACAATGATCAGAGCCCAGATAACATACATCAACAATCTCTATGACAGACCTAATCTGATATGTCGAGAATATAACCTTTTAGAATGTTCCCAAATAGAAAATCAGCAAGTTGTCTTATCTTTTCTGATTCATCAACCAACGACAAAAGAAAACGAAGAAATAGCACCCCCCTCCACTTCACATAGTCCCTCTGAACATGAAAATTTTACAATAATTAGAAAAGTTTTCTGTATTCTTATTGATCTTCAAATGGAAATGTGAGAATAATATCCAAATGAAATAACAGAAGTTTACCTGTAACAATCTTGAAAGCAGAATAAATGTCTGCCTTCTTACTAGTTCACAGGGATCACGGAGACACAGAGAGATCTTTGCCATGTAGCTGTCAACTTCAAGAATTACTAATCAGAATAGCACAGAGGTTATTATAAACTAGCTTTTCTCTTTTTGAAAAATTTAGCCAATCCTCAATAGTTTAAATATCAGCACAGTTATTGTCAAAAAAAAAAAATAATATCAGCACAGTTCTTTTCAATTAACTTTCTACAGGCCTCACCAATCAACCAGAGCAGTATAGCGAACACAAAAATCTGCCATCATTACTACAAGATTATTGCGAAGGGCTGCACAATCACTCTTTTCAAGCTCCTACAAGAACAAGTGAATAGTAAGCATTTTAAATATAGTGCCAAATTTGTGGTTTAAGAAATTGAGTATCGTTTTTATGAGTTGTTTATGAGAGTCATCTAAGATTTGGATAAATGTAATGATAAGATGATGAACAAACCTGCACAAACAGCGGAATATATCTCTTTGCGAGTTTGTCATCTGCCAGGCATAACTTCCCCATTGTCAACCATGCTTGAATATAAAATGAAGGAGCAACCTGTTTCAGAGAGACTGTAGGCCCTGGTAATTTATGCAACTTTGGATCAGAACTTCGAAGCTATGATTGTGTGTAATAGTGGAGTGATGGAGCTCAAATCAACAGTGGGACAAACAATAATCAAAGAGCCAATAGTATAAACTGCAGTGACTGCTTCTGACAATGATCTGGACAAGGCCACTGCTTTTTTGCCCCTTCTGTTGCTTCTAGGTGGTGTAAAGAAACTATTACCATTATTGGCTTCCGAAATGTTTGAAATGTACTTTTCTAAAATTTGTGAAGCTTTCGAGAGAATCTGTTTTACCCATTTCAAAACAAGCATATCAGCTTCCTCAGGATTCAAAGCCTTTCGTTTGCATAATGTTCTAAGAGCTTTTACATGAGTGTTAACCTGCCATAAAAGACTCTTATGTGTAAATTGGTCAAATACACAAACTAAGCAAAGGAGAAAACAATATATCCCATTACTTGGCTGGCCCTATCAAAGTAGCACTATGACCATTAAGCCATGCTAGTGGCAATATAGTATATAACTCAATACTAGAGCTAATAATAAATAAAACTAGAGAAGCAAAGCTGCTTCTATCAACCTGGTCAAAGTACCAAAATGGTCTATACCTCTGTTGGATGCATGTTGAATCCCTCAATCCGCTTAAGCAAGTTATGAGCTAAATCGGCAGCAGGTTCAGGGGGCAGCTCCACAGAAACATTGGAGATTGTTTGAAGGACATAAACACGATCGCCAGCCCATGAAACAGAATTGGGTACCATCCCTTCTGTATCTTCATGGTCGTATCTTGGTGCAAGTGGGCTTTTAAAGTCACCTTGTGATCCATACTTGTCAAGTAGCTGCCAATGGTGATGGAGGAATTCCCAGCCCACTGCTTTTGGAAGATATGCTGATACCTCTGATAGAAGGAGCCAAGCACCAGGTGGTGCTGTCCACCTTTTGATTGACACGTGATGGCTCAACCAGATAGCTTCGGATGATCTTATAATATTCTGAAGTGCAAGTGCAATATTGGGCTTCAGTCTTTTCTTCTTCCCCAGGCTGGTGCAGATTTTCTTCACCCAAGGCGACACCTCTCCATTACAGATCTCTTTCAAAAGAGGCAAAACCCCTTCGGGGACTTCTAAAATTTTCCCTTTCACATTCGAGTTGTGTTGAATGGATCCAGCAGCTGCAGATCTTGATATCCGGTCCAATACCAGCTCAAGGAACAGGTTCTCACATTCTTCTTGAATGCTAGACTCATTGTCAGTTATTAAACGGGGAATGGAATGAAGCCACTCAACCATAAGACTTTCATCAGAAAATGCTCTGAACGCCTACAAAGTCAATAAGGATCTAAAATGAGATTTAGAGATATATATTAGAAGACATAAAAGAGAAACCTTTTAGCTGGATAAGAAAGCCATGGAAACTCATCAAGAAAAGCTGTTTCAGCGGATCCTAAATAATACTAATCATGCCATTTTCAAAAATAAAATATTACTATTAACCAACAAGCAAAACCATTTGTTTCATAAATAATAATAATAATAATAATTGGTAATCTACCTGTTTAAAGAAAGGGTTAAATGATTGAAAAACAAGATGTGGAAAAGATGAGGGAAACTCCCAAATAATAATAATAATAACTTGAAAAAGTCAGAGCTAAGAATTGCAAGTAGCTGTAGATGACCATTATCTACTCAGCTTTCACAAGGCATCAGAAGCCAATACTATGTCATATATACCTTTCTATTGGACAACTAAGCAAAATTACTTAAATGAGGAAACTTTAAATTTACATAAAGCTAAACAAAAGACTAACCTCTGAAAGAGCAGAAATTGCAGCTTTCCTAATGCTAACGAGTGGATCAGAACAAGACAAGCCAATTGTCTTGAGCAAAATCCCATCAACAGAGCCATCACAAAGACCTATCAACTTGCTAACTAGAAGAAGTGCTGCCTTTTTAACAACTGCCTTCTCATCCACACATCTTTTCTTTAAAAGGTCATTCATTTGACTGTCTCCAAACCTCATTAGTTTCTTCAAAATCACCCTATTCCGATCATCACTTGACAAAAACCCCACCAACTGGGCCAAATTTGACAAAGCTCGAGCTCGAATTACAGCACTA